>JAABKJ010006790.1:0-21581 GCA_011634705.1 Andricus grossulariae
CAGGAAAAACGTATCTTCGAAATTCGAATCGTAGATTCTGATTTGTGCGGGGAATAAGCCGAATGTATCCAAGTTGTGCAAGTTCGTATCCAAGTACTTTAGAAAAAGGAGGCCTACCAAGAGGCGACCTATCCCTGGCACGAAGAGGATGCTCCTCAGGAGCCTGAAGTATACGACGAGAAGGAGAAGAGCGACAGTGAACCGGGCGGGGAGTGTCAAGGCAATCTCTTCCTGACTGCGAACTTAACTCTGCGAGAAGAAATACAGGATTAATGTTTGTTGTTGAACAAACTTCAAACAGAGCTTGATACTTTATCCCCGTTTTTCGTATAAAATACTTTAAAATCATAAGTAAAGGATTATGTAAAGAAAAGTTCTGATATGAAAATGACAGGTTAAAAATGGTTGAGGCTCACTGTGTTTGAATTTAACACAGCTCATTGTTTTGTTTCCTTTTTTGGAATTTATTCTGAATTCGTTAAAAATCACCTGGAGTTCTTATAAACTTCATGGAATTCTTTTAAATTCTTTTCAATTGAAAAGAACATAAGTCCAATTATTAATGCACGTTAGGCACTTTTAGATAATTTCAGTACCATTTTGGTTTAGAAATTATTACGATTTCATAGAACTGTATTTAAAAACAAAATTTCATCGATTTGTTTCGTCACATTCTGTCTTATCCCGTCGCATCCTTCTTTGTTATTGCCTCGGGTTTTCCGAGAAATGCGACAGATGTGCGCTAGTGGAGCGGACAGCTTGCGGGAGCGTTATTTTGCCACTCTGACGTGCTAATGCCAAATAGCATTCTTTAATGAATAGGTAGAGTCGAAAAATGATTACATATTATACTTTTTTGTACATTACTGATTAATTTGATAATCAACACGAATATGTTACGACTTTTTCAAAGATTTAACTTCACACTGTTTGTATCTTGTTTTGTTCTTATTAAAAATGTATTTTTCTAATTATAACAATAAAATGTATGAAAGAGAAAGGTAAAAAGATTGGTATGTTTTTAAGTCCCTTGGTGTTTGAATAATTTAGCACTATTTTAATTTTTAATATTTCAGAGTAGAATTTAAAAATATTGTGGTGTCTAATGTCTACGCTGGAAAGTAGAATATATTTGTCGTGACATTTAAAAAATCGAAAGTGTGAACCTACTTGAATCATATTCTTTATGTTTTTTAAATTTTATGAAATTTCAATTCATAATATCTAATAAATAAGTCAGTCATAAGACTCATATGAACTCATACGATCAGCAGACAATCTATTTTATAATTCAGCCCTACAAAATACATGTATGTATGTATGTTTGTATATTCATGTATGTGTATTTGAGTATTCATTCATGTATATTTGTATATTTATGTATGTAAAAAAATTTTTTATTCAGAAATGCCTTAGCACTGAAAAGTTTCCTTTCGGGTACGTTATGACGTGTAAATCTTAGTGTTTGGCTGAGTTGAAATTAAATAAAAAATTTCTTTAATCGCAGAGTTGTAGAGAAGTTGTGAATGTTATTATTGTTTCTTAATCTGCATAATATACCCAATTTTTATAATTTTTTCAGAATTTTAATTCAAGTTCATATAGGAAAAATTTGATCTCTTGTGAAGTCCTGAAAATGAAACAAATATAGCAACTCCAAAATTCACGAATAATTTTTTTAGAACTGAAAAACTTTCTTATGTTCAAAATGTACTTCCAAAAAATTGAAAAAATCAGATCATTAAGAAAGACGAGTTCATTTGAAAAATTCAGATTTTCGTCATTTTTAATGATCTGATATTCTCAACTTTTTCGGAAGTACATTTTAAACATGAGAAAGCTTTTCTATGCTAAACAAAATTATATGCGGAGCTTCTAGACTTTTTTTCATTTTCAAGTGCTTATACAAAAATTAATTTTTCCTACAGAAATTCCAAAAAAAAATCTAAAGAAATTGTGAGAATTAGTCATACTATGCAGATGAAGAAACAAAAATAAAGTTTATGATTTTTCCAAATCTGCATTTAAAACATTATTTTCTTCTATTTCAACTTCGCCCAACCGCAAGATATTAATTAATATTCAAAAATTTTAAAATATTCCAAAAGATTTCACAGAAATGTTCAAATTTCACGTAGATTTCGCATACACTAAAAGGCTTTCTGGAATTCCCAAACTTTTCCAAATATTTTAAGGATTTCACAAACATTTCAAATATTTCAATATGTGTTAAATTCTGTAAACTACAAATAACTGGAAAATGTACCTATCTTTTTACATTTCTGTTTCATATATTCTGTTCTTATAATCGGCAAAATGAATTATTAATAAGAAGAAAGCAAAATACTAATAGAGTGAAGTTGAATCTTCGAATAAATCGTTACATAGTCGTGCTTAATATCAAATTATTCAGTAATGGACAAACAAGTATAATATGTAATCAGATTTCGCCTTTAACTGTTCATTAAAGAACGCTAATTAGCATCAGCGCGTCAGAGTGGCAAAAGAATGCTCCCGCGAGCTGTACGCTCTGCTAGCGCACATCTGTCGCATTCTTTGGAAAAATCGAGGCGAGGAACGAGAATGGATGCGACGAGACAAGGGAGAACGAGACGTGGAATACCGAGCCAGAAGGTATGTCTCGTCTCGTCCCGTCTCGTTCCTCGGGATTTCTCGCTCGGCGGCAACACTACTACGACGACATCATTTTTGACGACATGAATATACAAATGGCCATTATATGGATATAAGCTGGAAAAGGGGACTTTATGTTCACTCCACATGTCTGAGAAATGGCCGTATTCATGCATGTATTATATAAAATATAATAAAAATGATAGATATATTATATGAGTATATTCACCAATAGAGTTAAATATGACCGCCAGAGTAAAGACGAAAGTATAAACCATCGTCATTTTCGCAATGTAGAGGAAAAACTGATTAATGCTTCAGTTAACAAGTGGGTCAACAAATGTGACTATAGAACATTCTATTGCATTATCAGAGTACAAATATATACGTAAGTAGTCGTTATCTCACATATATGTGAGATGATATCGTTACTAGTTTCAAGATTGTTTTTCGAAGATATAATTATCAAATTTTAATCTGAAATGAAGGGCATTGGTTTTAATTGATTATAAACTATGTATGTAACGAAACAAAATTGTTAAACAGGAAAGTTCTTTGAATCATTTAAAACTACAGAGAAAAGTAAATGTGAAATAAAGAACAAATAATAACATGATAAAATACGTATGGTTTATTTTGTTTTCTCCAAATCAAATCAAATATTCCAACCGACTTGAACACATAAGATTTAAAAAGATGCGTGCCTTAGTTTCACTTTTAAAATAAAATCACTATAGACTTCCTTTTTGTCAAAATCCTGTTCGAACATAAAAGATTGATTTTTTTTAAAAATAAAACTGCGCTCAGTATGTAAATATATTGAAAAGGAAAATCTTTGAGAAAAGATACCGGGCTAGGAGCGTGTGACTTTTTCGACTTATTTAAAAAAAATGGTCTTCTTGAAGGTCAAAGTTGAAATTCTTTGTCAGAAATTAATTTTATTAATTGAAGATCCACGTGTTTGGTTGAAAATCCATCATTTTTAGTCAACATTTAAACAATTTTGTTCTAAATTTATATTTTTTGTTTTAAATTCTCCTTTTTTGGTAGTGAACTAATGTTTTTGATTAAAAATTCGAATACACGCTCAAAAGTTTAAATGCTGGGTTAAAATTTCATTTCATCTATTGTGTAGCAAATTCTAGTTTCTTCGAATCTCTGGCACTATGTGTGTTGATAAGTATTCAGTATTATTTTATCTTAGAACTGATACCCTAATATTCTTTATGGATACTTTTCAGATCGATTTCGTTGAGACAAGAAAGTACTGATAAATGAGCGATATAGTGAAAGAGATTCGAAAAAACTGGAATTTTCTACATCATTTCTAGAACAAGGAGCAAGTGATAATAATTTTCTAAATAATGACATTCGTAAATTGTGTAATTAATTCCATAAAACTATCGAAATTTATATTAATTAAAAATTTATGAACTCTGACGTTAGCATATATTAGTGGTAATAACATCTTCCAAATATTAATTAGATTAAACCTACGTTGATCAAAACTAGTACATCTGTCGCAGTTGAGAAATGTGTATAGTACTTCCCTGTAAAAAGGTGGCGTTCCCGGTTCAAATCCGGACTGAGGCAGATTTTCTTCTCGTTGTTCAAAATTTATTTGTTTGAATAATCGTTTTAATATCAAAATTTATGTAATTAAAAATTATTAATCTGGTAGAAATATTAAAAAACTTCTAACTTAATGAATAAAAATAATTCAATTCTAAAAAATCAAAAACAACAGAACGTTTGTAGCATGAGTTCTGCACAAAACTGCTATTTTTCCTATTTTTGGACATTTTCTGCGTACAAACTTTAAAGTTAATTTGTGAAAATTGCTCTTTAAACATTCATTAAAGGCGGCCTAAACGTCACAATTGCTGAGAATACAATATGTCCTCGGGTAGGCAGGGACACATGTGTCTATTTCCACAGAAAAATCCATTTTTATCAAAAACGATAGATCATAAAAACAAACAATTGAAAAAACAATTAAATTGTTGTAGTTTTTATTTATAAATACCAATTTAAGACGAAAAACGATAACATAACGTAACAAAAATGTTTTTATTATCATTTCAAAGGTAAAATTTTAAATTGTTGATAATTGAAGAAAATTGAAATTGGAATTTACAGCAGTTGAAAAATAAATTTCGCATTTTCTTCCATTTTTATTATATAATCCTAATTTACTAACATAATCCATAATACTGTTAAAAGATACTAAATCTTGTTAAAATTATAATAATTTTTATTTAAAAATACCAACTTTCGATTAAAAACGCCAATGTGACTTAAAATTGTTTAAAAAACTATAAATCTTCTTTGAAATCTAATGATTTTTGAATGAAAATGTAAATTTCTAGCCAAAAACATTAACATAATCAGACATTTTTCAAGCTTGTAAATTTTATGATTTTAAATCAAAATCGTTGGATTTAATTCTAACGATTTTTCTTTAAAAATACCGATGATAGCACCACAATAACCTAACGTTTTTAAAAATTATAACTGTACTTTCAAATATAATTTATTTCAATATCAGTTATCACCGACGAAAAACACTAATATAAGGTTGTATGATTGTACAAAAAACTTTATTTATTTATTTTTTTTTAAATCTAATGACTTTTGTTTAAAATAACCAATTTCATATGAAAAAAAGTAATATAACCTAAAATTATTTGAAAATTGTAAATCTTCTTTATAATCTATATTGAAAACCGCTCGCGTAACCTAAATTGTACAACACATTTTCAACTTTTTTTAAATCTTATGATTTTTTATTAAAAATGCCGTCTTCTGATGTAAGACGCCAATAAAACCAGAAAATTGTTAAAAAGTTGTGAACCTTCTTTGAAATATTACTGTCGGAAAACATTAAAATTACGCATTTCTGACAAAAAAACAGTAACAGAATGCAAAATTGTTCAAAGATTCTAAATCTGATTCAAATTATAATGAACTGTGTTTGAAAATACCAATTTTCGATGTAAAACACCAACTTACCTTACAATTCCTAAAAAAATTACTAATCTTCTTTGAAATTTAATAATTTTTTAATAAGAATACTAATAATTAAATGGAAACATGACACAAAATTGTTTAGATTTGTAAATCTTCTTCGAAATCTAATAATTTTTGTATAAAATAATCAATTCTATGTAAAAAACGTTAACATAACCTGAACTTGTTCAAAACTTGTAAATCTTCTTTGAAATTTATGTTGAAAGCCGCTTGTTCAACCTAAATTGTACATCAAAATTTTGACTTTTTTTCAAATCTAATGATTTTTTACAAAAATTCTGTCCTTTGGTGTGAAACGCCAACATAATCAAAATTTGATAAAAAGTTGTGAATCTTCTTTGAAATATGATTTTAAAAAAATGTCACTTTTGAGCCATTAAATAGTTAAATGTTCTACCAAAGTATTTGAATTTTCTACAAAAAAAACGAATTTGAAACAAAATAGTTAAATTTTCAATAAGAGAGATGAATTTTCAAAAAAAAAAAGAATCTTCAACCAAACAACTGAATTTTTAACAAAGTAGTTCAAATGTTAACTAAGTAGTTGAATTTTCAACCAGAAAAGACGAGGGAAAAATAGCTAGATCCACTACCGACATTTTTTCACCAAAAGAGATGAATTTTCAAATCGAAGATATGAATTATATTCATGGTGTAAATTGTATACCCAACTACCACCTTTATGCGTGTATTCTGTTTTGCGAGTCGAAAATCATGTCCGAGTTAAGAAGCGATTCGTCGTACGTGGAGAGTCATTGTTGTACTCAAAAAATCATCGAATACCGAAATATGTATAATTATATATGTACTCCACAACATACTCTGAAAAATGTTTGATTAAATTAATGAAAGTTTTGTTGAATCAAATAAATAAATGCATTGCCATACAGTTAACTAAAGTTTGGAGACATTTTTTTCGCTGCCCTTGCTATATTTGGTGTTCTGGAACGGATCCTTGATAACAATAATTTTGCATTTTTACTCAATCGTGTTTGAAAGACCATGCTTTTCAATTAAATAACATGAATGTTAAGTTTTTTAAATTTCTCTCTACAAAACACTTCTCGGGACAAGCCCACTATCAGTTACAGAACTTCTTTCTTTTAAACTGTTTTTCTATCTAAAAACATTTTAGAAAGAATGTATGTTAAAAATCGGATTCGAAAATTCGATTTTTTGAAAATAATTCATCGCTTCTATGTAGCTGCATTACGATCGCTTGATTTTTGACTTTAGATGTCGCTTCGTTGGTACCTAAGATGTTTAACATAATTGTTCCTCCATGTAGGTAGTTAATTAGTTAGTTTTAGGACGGGCGAGGAGCCCATGGAGAGCTCCGCTGGCGCTCAAGCTATAAAGCCTATTGTGCCCAGCTAATGCCGGGCACTGACATAGTACATGCAGGAATGTTTCATCATCCCTGCCGCATCTTCTGTACTCTGTCGTGGGGTTATACCCCATTTTTTGCATATGATAGTTTAAGTGGTTGTGCCCAGTTAGGATCTATACCACTGTCCTTATATCTTTCTTGGGTAAGCCCAGGATTTCCCTGCCTCTGTCCATCCTATGGGTATAACCCAGGATGGATTTCGCCTGACGGCAAACCTGGATCTGCTCCTAGTATTCCCGGTGTTTTGTTCGGATCCAGCTTTTAATGACCAAACCGATACTCAAGACCCTATTCCCAGTACCGTTTCTGGTTCTATGTATTTACTTGCTGCGCCGCGTTTTGCCAACTGGTCCGCCCTTTCATTGCCCTTGATCCCTGTGTAACCAGGGACCCATATGAGAACACCAAGATCGCATCCATACCCTTGAAGGCTATGCATGCCCTTGGCGCTTTTTCTTGTGGCCCCTTATATATGGAGCTACATCCTGACAAGCCACTAATCCTTTCCCTGTATAACCAGGGTTCTTGGATTAGGGCAATTCCTACCTGCACCACTGACAAGTGCCTGGCTAGAACCGCCGAGGTGCCTTTGCTGTGGTGCAGATTAATCTGAATCATGGGAATTCCGTCTCAGCCATTAAAAGTGTCGGTAAACCAGAGCCGCAAGGGCTCCAAAAGTTCGCACTGCGATGGTTAGGCGATGGGTTAGAAGAGGGTCCCGGAACCGGTCCCTCATTGATTTTGTTTTGTTTTTCGTGACCCGCTTGCAGGGGGCGGATCTACATACTATGGGATTCTACCTGGTGTCCCAAAGTCCCCGTTAAGGCACCACCTTCGAGACACCGGCCTGTCCGCCTCTACTGAGGGGGGCAGGTCGGGATGTTCAAGGATTTGTTAACCCTGGTACCATTCAGCCCTTGACACGGCGATCACATCGTAGCTTAGGAGCATGACAAGTCGCGCCCTCAATATTCCAGGAGGCTTTGCCATTACCCCGTGGAAGGATGGGTCCTTAGTTTAAGTCCCACTGACTAGAGTCCGTGAGTTCCACAGAGAAGCTACACCTCGCGATGCAGCCTCTCTGATTCACTTATCCAAATCTACAGTCCGATGAGACCCATAAGCCCTCCCGCCTACTACAAGGTCCCGCGATCCCTAGGAACAGAATTACGTAAGTTCTACAAATAAAGATTAAACTATTTACTGATTGTTTGAAGATTAAATCGAAACTTAATCACAAAGCATAATAAACCTAAAAAAGTGTTTACAAGTTTATAGGTTAAGTTAATTCCAACAAAATTGTTCATTATACTAAATATTGTATAATTTTCTATGTCCATTACAAGTGATAATTTCATAAAAGGATATTCCTTTTACATGCAACTGCCCACTCAAATACAAATAAACAAATTCATTTTGACATATTATCTTTTGTAGGTTTTGCACTTTTAATCAAACAAGAATCAGAGTCACTTGAAGAATTCAATACCTCTAAGGTTTTTTCAATTGCTCGACGTTGTCTTGCTCGAATGCGACTTTGCTCTTGCTTTATTCTTTCGGGATCCATTTTTTAAACGCAATTGTATACAATGCATATGGTTATATATTTAATTTACAAAACGTAATGATGTTGAACAGACTGTGCATGCGCTGCGGCTTTATACTGACCATGAATATAGACGTCGCACGCGGACGAATAGAGAATTAATAGAGGAGCCCTCTTTCCAATCCTGTTGTAGGGCCAAGCGAAAATCAGATTTGCGTTACTATGCCTATGTGTTAAGAGATTGAAAATTGGCGAATCGTATAACCACGCATGTACACCCACTCAATATACCGTTCGAATTTAAGTGGAAAACCGAATGATCTGACGCTTGCCAAGAGAGAGGGATGAGAAGCTGAAGGAAAGGCTTTGGCAATATCAACTGATGCAAAATAGAGAGGCCATACATGTTTTTGAATCCTCTCTATCATCAATATCAATGCCAGTGGCCAATTTCCTTGCGAGGCTACTATGATAACCTCGCACAATCACCGACGGAATTGTAATTGGCCTCTATTTTTCAGGCTTTTCCTTTAACCCACTTTTTGGTATGAATATCCTTCTAGAGGAAAGTAAGCATTCAGGAAGTTCTTCACGCCACATGAAAAGGTTGAACAGTCAAAGCAACATCCCTTCCGAAAATCTTGCCATGTCTCTTCCGGTCAAGCCATTAAAAGTCAGTTACTCCCGCCTTTTACCCGCGCTTGCTTGAATTTCTTCACGCTGACATTCAGAACACTGGGCAGAAAGTTTGGCTATACAGTCGTACCTCGATTCTATGAACTTCGAAATCTTGACCTTCCCCTCATCTGGTGCCGCCAACACTAGTCGCCCTTATTGTTTTTGACCTTTGCGCAAATCATGTGCAGAGATTCAAGCAACTCGCCATTACTTGTTGTTTCATACACATCTACTGCGCAACTTAACTTCCCCTCCAAGCGACCACGAGAAACTGAATCACTCACCCCGAAAAGTTCATAGAAGCGAGGTCTAGCTGTACCGGCAACACACTGCTGCAGTGGGACTCCGATCCGATCAGGCTATGGTAACGAGTGGATTGGGACTCATAGACTCGCATTAAAAAAAGCGGACATTTCAATGCCTTTAAATGCGCACCAATTGAATTTTTGTCCGAAAAATAATCAAATTTATTGACCGGCATTTGTTCTGTTCAATATTTTGCCAACAGCATTGAATGGCATTAATATGGTTCGATACTTGGCATATAAATCCTTGGCATATAATTATGCGGATCGCGTAGTAGCATTGAATGGCATTAAATGGCATCAACTCATAGGCATTACAAGCAAATCACTTTAATGCCTTGAAGTTTATACGCATTGAAAATTATTGAACTGAAACGTGTTTTATACATTAATGCGCATTCAATGACATTTCGGACAAATGCAATTGGTAAGCATTTAAAGGCAATAAAATTTCCGTTTTTTTTTTAAACCAGCCTGTGCGTCCCAATCAACTCCATACTACCGAATTTGGTCAACTCTGTTTAAAATAAAAGGCAATATTCCGTACCCTCTGTGATTAGCGACGAACTACAAAAGAGGGCATTTCTTGGCGCTATAGTCTTAAAATTCGCCATTTCAGCATACAGAGTTGACTGAGTGCAGCAGGGTTGCGTACGTAATATACGATAGGTAATTCACGTAGTTTTTTACATGTGAATTACCTACGTAATTTACGCCACTAGTTTCTTACATGTAATTTACGTTTTCAAGATGGCGACTGTGCTTATATACAAAATAAACATAACCTCATTGTTTAATACACCGAAGACACTGACTGACTTGCTTGATATAGCTTCTTAATTTATTAAAAAAAGTTTAGAGGTGGCAGACCCAGAAATTCCCTTTTGGAGGAGTTAAATTTTATTTAAAAAATGGAAAATGGCAAAAATTTTGCTTTCTGCCCCAGGTGCAATCTTTTGATATACTCATTTTTTTAATTTTATAAAAAATAATTCATTCAATCTCGTAATTAATGCATTCCGGAATAAGTAAGGTTATATTATGCTCCTTTCCCTCACCCGCCACCCACCGTTCAAGTCCGCCATTTTTTACGTTTTTTATATTTTTTACGTTTTCACATTTTTTACGTTCTTTCATTTTTTACGTTTTCTTACCTTTTTTACGTATAATACGTGAAATACTTATCATACTTAGAAAAGTTCGAGTTACACGTAACCGTGCAACCTTGGTCTGCAGTGCGACTCTGATGCCTGAAGCCGATCAGACCTCTCTTTCTACATGTGAGATAGATAACGAGGTGCGATCAAATTCAAAGCGATGATTGCGTAACCTCTCTTTCTATTAGGTATTTCAGGTTGTGTGGGGGAAATCCAAGATGTCTGCACGCCGATGGCCAAACTTTTTTTCATGTTTTTAAAAAAATAACGTTTTGTCTCATGCAATTCCTCTTATTGCTTGGCCCTCGGCATGCAAACATTTTGTCAGCTGACGTCACAATGTGAAATACCTAATAGTATGAGATAGACAGAAACGATCCGATGGTGTTCGAAATACAAGTCCTATTTATCGTTTCGAAAGTATCAAACTCTCTCTTCCTACTCCATCCGATAGAAAGAGAGGATTCAGAACCTTCGTTTGTAATGTACCGCTCTGCGCATGCGTTGCACCAACAGCCTCACTAAATGTTGATCGCGCGCTTATTTTGAATGATTAAATATGCATATCGATTTTCCACAATGAATAATAATCATGGATTACAATAAAATATAACGAATGCTTTAAAATTTACATTGGGAAAACAAGGTATTCCTTCCTTTGAATTTGAAATCAATAATTTATTTGTAAGGAGTGAATTAAATAATTATCGCACCCTGTACTCTGAAAGACTATTCTTTGATCTGAAAATCGATTTTTATCATTTCCACAATGATGATTTATTATAAAAAATTGATTTACACATATAATAGTTTCAAAAAAGTGCGCCATTTACAGCTAATGAGATTGCCGATGCGCCGCATGCGCAGTGCAGTTGGGGAGCTGAATTGAGAGCACTGGTCGCACCTTGTTGTCTATCTCACATGGTACAAATTCGCGAAATCGGACATGACATTCGAAATACGGTTAAACACGGCATGATCCACGTTTTTCCACCATCGGAAAAGAAGTTATATTAATTAAACTGTGTTTATTATCATTGAATATACGAAGAAAGCAGAAAAATCGATTCAGCTAAGAAATGACAAGCTCAGTGACCACAAATCAATCGACTTTGCTGCCACTCGGTAAAAATGAAAGCCTTTTATTATTGTTTTTATTTAATTTTTCAATTGCCAATACATAATTTAAATTAGTTACAATATTATTCACCTCCCTATTATTACATTATGGCTTATTTTGCAGCTGCAATTATAATTTATTTGTAAGTAGTTCAATTAACCGAGAATAGTTCAGGCTTACTCCAATTGTTTGTTTTAATGCTGAATGCCGATACACAAATCATCATTTTTACTGTTTTGTGGCTTAGTGGATTTTAAAATTGTCTTCTCAGACTAAATTATTTAAAATATAATCTGAAGCGATATTAAAATAAAGAAACTGATGATCAAGGTATTTCTTAATTAAACCTAATCTCTAAAAAAAAATTGAACCGGCTGTTGGGCTTGGGCTCTAACCTCAAAATTAAATCACCCCATTTAACTAAATAAATACTTGAAAGCAATTCTTTTCAGATACATTAATTATTTACAATAATATGACGATGTTCCCATTTTTATTTTTTTTATTTCACAATTATTTAGCTATAAAGGATTTTAAATTTAAATCATACAATTTTGAATTTAATTTTGAAATGACAAAATGTTAACGTTTAAATCTTTTTAAGCCTTCTTGTGCAATTTTGTTGCACAATTGGACTTTTTTAAGTTTATGTTTGTTTAAAAAATGTACTTTCAAATATAAATTCAAATTGATACAATTTTGAATTATTTAGATTAAAACGAAATTATGTTGAATTTTGTTAACATTCATTATTTTAATTTTAAACGATAAAATGTTGAAATTTTAAATTCTAAATGCAAATTTATACAATTGTGAATTATTTCAATCGGAACTAAATAATTCTGAATTTTTTTATCATGACATTATTCCAACTTTAACCTTTTCTATTTCACAATTATTTATTTAATTTTGAAATGAAAAAATGTTAACGTTTAAATTATAAATTCAAATTTATACAATTTTGAATTATTTAGATTAAAACGAAATAATAAAAATGTTATAATTTTGATTCATTTAAATTTTTAACGAAAGAATATTGAATGTTTAAATTCTAAATACAAATTTATACAATTTTAAATTATTTAAATTAACATGACATTATTAGAATTTTAATCTTTTTTATTTTACAATCATTTAGCAATAAAGTATTTTAATTTAAAATTATACCATTTTGGATTTAATTTTTATATGACTAAATTTTAACGTTTAAATTATAAATTAAAATTTATATAATTTTGAATTATTTAGATTTAAACGTAATAATGAAAATTTTCTAATTTTAATCCGTTTAAATTTTCAACGAATAAAATATTGAATGTTTAAATTCTAAATACAAATTTATACAATTTTGAATTATTTAAATTAACATGACTTTCCAATTTTAATCTTTTTTATTTTACAATTATTTAGCTACAAAGGATTTTAATTTAGAATTATACCATTTCGAATTTAATTTCTAAAACGTTTAAATTATAAATTCAAATTTATACAATTTATATTATTTAGATTAAAACGAAGTAATGTTGATTTTTTTTAACATTCATTATTTAAATTTTAAACGATAAAATGTTGAAATGCTCAATTAAAATTTATACAATTGTTTGTTTTAATGCTGAATGCCGATACACAAATCATCATTGCTTCTGTTTTGTGGCCTAGTAGATTTAAAAATTGTCTTCTCATACTAAATTCTTGAAAATATAATCTAAAGTTACATTAAAATAAAGAAACTGATCAAGGTCTTTTTTAATCAAACCTAATCTTTAAAAAATTGAACCGGCTATGGGGCTTAGACTCTAACCGCAACATTAAATCACCTCATTTTACTATATAAATACTTGAAAGAAATTTTGTTGAGGTAAATGAATTATTTAAATTAACATGACACTATTCCCATTTCAATCTTTTTTATTTTGCAATTATTTTTCTTTAGAGAATTTTAATTTTAAACTATACAATTTTGAATTTCATTTTTAAATGAGAAAATGTTAAAGTTTAAATCCTTTTAAGCCTTCTTGTGCAATTTTGTTGCACCATTTTTTTAAAGCTTATGTTTGTTTAACAAATGTACTTTCAAATATAAATGCAAATTTATACAATTTTGAATTATTTACATTAAAACGAAATAATGTCGAATTTGGTTAAAATTCATTATTTTTATTTAAACTTATAAATTGTACAATTATTTATCTGTAAAGGATTTTAAATAAAATTAATTTAGCAAAATTCAACATTATTTAGTTTTAACCCAAATAATTTAAAATTGTATAAATTTGAATTTATAATCTAAACGATAACATTTTGTCATTTAAAAATTAAATTCAAAATGGTATCATTTTAAAATCCTTTATAGATAAATCATTGTAAAATACAAAAGTTTAAAATTGGAATAATTTCATGCTAACAAAATTCAGATTTATTTAGTTCTAATATAAATAATTCACAATTGTATAAATTTTCATTTAGAATTTCAACATTTTATTGTTTAAAATTTGAATAATGAATGTTAACAAAATTCAAAACTATTTAATTTTAATCTAAATAATTCAAAATTGTATACATTTTAATTTATAATTAAAAATTTAACATTTTGTCATTTAAAAATCAAATTCAAAATAGTATAATCTTAAATTAAAATCCTTTATAGCTAAATAATTGTAAAATAAAAAAGATTAAAATTGGAATAATGCCATGTTAATTTAAATAATTCAAAATTGTGTAAATTTGTATCTAGAATTTAAACATTCAATATTTTTTCGTTTTAAATTTAACTTGTTCAAAATTTTTAGTTAAAATCCTTTACAGCTAAATAATTGTAAAAAAGAACAGGTTAAAATTGGAATAATGTCATGGTAAACAAATTCAGAATTATTTAGTTCTAATATAAATAATTCACAATTGTATAGACTTGTATTTAAAATTTCAACATTTTATCGTTTGAAATTTAAATCGATCAAAGTTTTAAATTTGTAATTAAAATCCGTAAAATGTAAACGGTGAAAATTAAAATAATGAATGTTAACAAAAAAAATACAGATTTGAATTTTAAAATTGTGTGATATAATCGCGTAAGTGGTTGTTTTTTATTTCAATAAAATTTGTGGTTTCTTATAAAAGTTCTTGATAAAAGTTTCTTATTAAAAGTAAGAATTAACTCTTTTTAACTACAAATTCAACTAATCAATTTTTAGTTGAAAAATTAAATTTTTTAGTTGAAATATCGTCTTTTTATAGAAATTAATCTTCTTGGTTGAAAATTCATCTTTCTGATTAAAAATGTAATTATTCTAATTGAGAATTCATCATTTATTTTTTAAATTCATCATTTTGGTTTCAAATTCAACTATTTCAGTTGAAGATTTATAATTTTATTTGAAAATCCATAACTTTTTTTGAAAATGCGACTATTTTTCTAATTGGTCGAAAATAATTTTTTTTCACCTGAAAATGAAACTATAATTCAAATTGAATATTCCATCATTTTATTTAAAAATTCATCTTTTTAGTTGAAAATTCATTAGTTTGGTTGACAATTAATTTTTTAAACTAAAAATTGAACTATTTTGTTGAAAATTTATCTTTTTTAGTTGAAAATTCAGGTAGTTTGTTGAAAATTCGTCTTTTATTTGTAAAAATAAATTTTCTTTGGTTTAAAATTAATTTTTAATGAAAACTTAACAATTCTATTTTTGGTTGAAAATTGATCTTTTTTAGTTGAAAAGTAAACTATTCAGTTGACAATTTGTATTTTTAGTTGAAAAATCAACTATTTTATTGAAAATTGATGTATTTTGTTGAAAAATCAAATATTCTAGTTAAATATTGAACATTTTACTTGAAAAGTCATCTTTTTGGTATAGCATTCGTCTATTCCAGGTCAGGATTCATTATTATAGTTGAAGAATCATCACTTTGATTGAAAATTAATTTTTCAAACTAAAAATTTATCTATTTTGTTAAATTTATCTTTTTTAGTTGAAAATTCATTTATTTTGTTGAAAATTCGTCTTTTTTTGTAGAAATTCATTTTCTTGGTTGAAAATTCATCTTTTTGGCTAAAATTCAGCTATTCCTGTGGAAGATTCATAATTATAGTTGAAAAATCATCAATTTTATTGAAAATTAATTTTAAATGAAAATTTAACAATTCCATTTTTGGTGAAAATTGAAGTTATTGGTTGAAAAATCATCACTTTGGTTTAAAATTAATTTTTTTCAACTGAAAATTTAACTATTCCATTTTTGCTTGAAAATTAATCTTGTTTGAAAATTATTCTTTAAGGTTAAAAATTTTTATATTCCAGTTAAATATTTTTCGTTTTAGTTGAAAAATCATCACTAATGAATTAAAGTTCTGAGGAAATGAGGCAAAAATGAAAAAATAATTTTTAACAATCAATTTGAGATACTCGTATAATTTATTTTGATTAAAATTCATTAGTTTGACCTGTAAAGCTTAACCAATAATATAAAAAAAATATATCATTACATTTATAGAGTTGGTAGACAAATGTATCGGCTCCCGGATTCATATAATAATGAAGAACGATAAAGAAATCGTCGGCACTCTCCAAGGCTTCGACGACTTTGTGAATATGTTACTTGAGGACGTAACGGAAAGTGAAGCAACTCCAGAAGGGCGTAGAGTAACAAAATTGGATCAGATTCTACTGAATGGAAACAACATTACGATGGTATGCTCACAATTTTCCTTGATTTGGACACCCTCTTTTAATTTACAAATTAATAACTAAACTAAATTAGATTTTTATTTAAAATTAAAAGTGACATTAATCCTAGGGGTTCATAACATCTGCAATCTGGTGTACTTACAAAAAAATATTATAGTAAATTCAGTATAGTTGTATAATTATTTTCCAATAATGCATTTTTTATATTTTTTTCGCGATTCTAGAAATATTGAAAGAGTTGATGCAAAAAATCGAGAAAGTAGAAATGAATTATTTATTTATTTACTCAACTTAGATTTAAAAGGATTTTAGGGTTTCCAAATATTCCAACTAATTTTAAAAGATTTCATCGGTTTTCGAGAGATTTACCAATATTTTCACGTATTTCAAGTAATTTCGAAACATTTCTTGTTAGTTTGGAGGATTTTAATGATTTTCAAACATTTTCGGAATTGTAAAGAATTTCAAAACATTAACAAAATTCAAGGGATTACAAATTTTTGTAAAGATTTCCAAAGATTTCATGATATTTCTAATGAACTTGGGTAATACAATTAAATTTGAAGGGATTATTATCTATTTCAATCATTTCAATGGATTTTGAGGTATTTCAAGAAATTTCACAAGATTAAAGAATTTCAAAGATTTACAGAGATTTAAGTGTTTTTTTAAAAGATCTTTAATGAGTAAATTAAATTTTAATTCCAGCGAATTTCCATTGATTTTAAGCGATTTCGTCGAATTTTACAAAATTTTCACGGAATTTTAAAGATTTTCAAACACATAAAAAGATTTTAAGAGATTCTAAAGATTTAAACAAATTTTGAGGGACGTCCACAGAAATTAAGCCTCTAAATTAAACTAATTTTTAAATTAAATAAAAAATTTTTACGTTTTCCAAAGATTTCAAGAGATTTTAAGGGATTTTAAAGATTTCTAGGGATTTAAACAATTTTTTTTAGATAATGAATAAGTTTAATTTCAGTGATATTCAGGGTCTTTCAAATGAACTATACGTTTTTAAATAAATTTTTGCGTTTTCAAAGGATTTTATGGGATTCTAAAAGATTTTAAGAAATATATAAAATTTCAAGGATTTTTAAAGAATTTGGTGGAATTTCCAAATATTTCAAGGGATTTCTAGAAATATTTGGAAAATAAATGAAATTTATTTTATTTTCAAGGGATTCTTAATGATTCCGAAGATTTCTAGAGATTTTGAGGTATTTCAAGGAATTTCCCAAGATTTAGAGGATTTTATTATATCTCTAAGAATTTTAAGGGATTTCAAATATTTCTAGGATTTCATAAACGATTTTTTTTTATTAACTTTAATGATTAAGTTTAATATGGATGAGATTCAAGGGCTTTCAAATTTATTATACTTTTTTGTGTGGATTTTTTATTTTTCCAAAGATTTCAAGAGATTTTAGGGGATTCTAAAAGATTTTAAGAAATATACAAAATTTCATGGAATTTCAAAGAATTTTTTAAGATTTCCAAATATTTAAAGGGATTTCTAAACAAATTATAAAAATAAATGAAATATAATTGAATTTCAAGGGATTCTTAGCGATTTCATAGATTTCAAGGGATTTTGAGATATTTTAAGGAATTTCACAAGATTGAAGGATTTTGTTATATCTCTAAGAATATTACGGCATTCCAAAGATTTATAGAAATTTATAAACGATTTTTTTAGAATACTTTATTGAATACGTTTAATTAAGAAGATATTCAGGGACTTTCCAATTTATTATACTTTTTTTTAATGGATTTTTACGTTTTCAAAAGATTTTAGGGAATTCTTGAAGATGTTCAGAAATATACAAAATTTCAAAGAATTTTGTAAAATTTCCAAATGTTTCAAAGGATTTCTAGAGAAATTAGAAAAATTAGTAAAATTTAATTAATTTTCAAGGTATTCTTAGCGATTCCACAGATTTCAAGGGATTTTGAGGTATTTGAAGGAATTTCACAAGATTCAAGGATTTTGTTATATCTCTAAGAATATCACGGCATTCCAAAGATTTATAGAAATTTATAAACGATTTTTTTAGAATACTTTATTGAATACGTTTAATTTAGAAGATATTCAGGGGCTTTCAAATGAATTATACTTTTTTAAATGGATTTTTACGTTTTCCAAAGATTTTAGGGGATTCCAAGAGATTTTAAGAAATATACAAAATTTCAAAAAAATTTGTAGGATTTCCAAATGTTTCAAGGGATTTAAATGATTTTCTGGCATTTAAACATTTTTTTAGAGAAATTTAATAAATAAATTTAATTTAGATGATATTCAAGGGCTTTCAAATTTATTATACTTTTTTAAAATAGATTTTTATGTTTTCCAAAGATTTCAAGAGATTTCAGGGGATGCCAAAAAGATTTCAAGAAATATACAAAATTGCAAGGAATTTCAAAGAATTTTGTAGGATTTCCAAGGATTTCAAGGGATTTCTAAGATTTCTAGGAATTCTAACGTTTTTTCTGGTGAAATTTAATGAATAAGTTTAATTCAATTTATGTTCAAGAGATTTCAAATGATTTATACTTTACGGAATAAATGAAATTTGATTTCAAGGGATTTCTACGGATTTCAAAAATTCAAGCAAAAAAGATTAAGAATCATAGAACCTCCAATTATTTTAAAGATTTTAGGGGATTTTACAAATGTTAATGGACTTCAACAGATTTTAATATATTTCATGATTTTAATGGATTCAAAATATTTCCAATGGTATCGAGAAATTTCAAGAGATTCCGAAAGCTTTTCATATAGATTAAGATTAAAGTTTAAGAGATTTTAATGGTATCAAGGGAAAACATGCATTTTTTCTGTTCAAAGTTTTTCTGTGCAAAATCTATATTTTAGTGTACTTTCTTACGAGATTAAGCGTTGTCTAAAATAAATAGTTTTTTTGTAGTTTCTCTACTTTTTACAATTATTCTTTCAATATTGTTTAATATTCATTCCAATGCTGATTATCCTGTAATTGTTTTCTGTATAATAATTGTCTATAATGAATTTCCCATAATTTATTATCTTTTGCAATCTCGTGCAATATTTTGCAATCTAGTTTACACCAACAATCCGAGTAATTAATGCTCTTAAAACGACTCGGCTTTTCGCCAGATCCATAATACGTCTACAAAAATGCATTTTTTAATGTAATATTTTACCCACATAATCTAAAGGCAATTTTACTGGAGGTAGCATAGCGTTTTTTTCGGAAAATTTTCTTGTTTTTTTTTTTTTTTTTTTAATTGAAAATAGTGTTTTTTCGTCTATAAAATGCAGCATGCCAGCTTTCGTGTATGCCGGGCTGCATTCACCCGGTGTAGTTTTAAGTCGCATAATTTTTTCTTTTTTATTTATTCTTTTATTATTTTTTGTTCTTACCATTAAAATTGAAAGCACTGTTTGAAATAATAAGTTAGTAAATAATAAATTTAAAAAGTAGGTATTTGGCAATTTAATTTTGAGGTTATATCAGCGGCCCGCTACAGTCTTATAAAAGAAATTTAAAAAAAAAAATGAACGTATCCAAATTCTTCAGAAAGTTTTTAGAAATATTTGACCAATAACTTTTTCAATTTATTATTTTAAACACTGCATTCAAATTTGCGATACTTGCAGATTTTATGCGACTTGAAACTAGACTGACTGCAGCCCGGCATACACAATAGCTAGCGTGTTGCATTTTACAGGCGAAAAAACACTCAATTTTCAATTACAAAAAAAAAAAAAAAAAAAAAAATCGAAATAATTTCTCTGTTCCGGTCAACATAATTGCCTTTAGAATATGTGGTTAAAATATTACGTTAAACAATGCATTTTTATAGACGTATTATTGATCCGGCGAAAATCCGAGTTGTTTTAACAGCCTTAACCCCTCGCACTAATCCAAAATGTTTTCAAGTGACATCCTTCTTTCTCTTTTAGCTCGTTCCCGGAGGAGAAATGCCAGAGACGTAGGAAACCGGAACCTCCACTATTTTTTTCTACTTATAAAAAATTTTCTTCGATAATAAACTACCTCTTTTCGTAAATTCTAATCGTTTCTCTTCATCAGCTTGTTCAGTTCAGTAATAATAACAATTAAGGCGGGCCGGCATCTCTCATTTTCAGACCACATTTCCGTATACAATTCTTTGTACTTTCCATTGAATCCGTCGTCGAGATTTTCACTCTTTGGCCTTGCTCCTCGTCCTGTAAGATATAAAATAGTGTGACCATGGAGTCCTTGGAAGGGCGGTTTTCTCGAAAGCATTTGCCATGCTACTACACCCAAGGAATAAATATCTGCGGTTGGAGTTGGTAATTTTCCTCGCACCACTTCAGGTGCTGCGTATCCTGGAGTGCCCTTAAATATAGAAGAAAGAGGTAGAAATTGAATTTTTGACTCTCTCATCCTCTATTCTGCCCTCCAAACAAGAAAAGTAGAATTTTTAATTGATTTCTATCGTTTTAAGGGTTTTTAAAGATTTTAGGGTAGTTTTAAAATAGATTAAAATTTGTTTGAAATATCTTAGGGTATTTTTAATAAATTTCAATATATTGAAGTGATTCCAAAGGATCTTAAAGATTTTAGGGTATTTTTAAGCATTCCAAGGAATATTCGAGAGCTTTAAAAACTGTCAAGGAATTTCAAAAGATTTTAAATAATTTAGGCTATTTAAAAAAATGCCAAGGAATTTTCAAGAACTTAAAAAAATTGCAGGGGATTTCAAAAGATTTTAAAGGTTTTGAAATATTTTAGGGTATTTTTAAAGGGTCATAGGAATTTTTAACTTATTTTAGTGATTTAATGGGATTCCAAAGGATTTGAAATATTTCAGGGTATTTTAAAAGATTCAAAGGATTTTTTAATTGATTTAAGTAATTCTATAATATTGTTCGAATATTTTTCCTAGTTAATTTACTCAGAACAAATCAAGACCTCCACCGTATTTCAGGAATTTCTTCTCTTTTCACATTCTCGAGAATATCTCAGAGAGGTCCACTTAAAGCACTCAATATTTCC
>JAABKJ010006791.1:0-21579 GCA_011634705.1 Andricus grossulariae
TCTGAACACCTCAGCGTTAATGGGTTAAAACGCTAAAATAAAAAATTTCAAATTACAATATTTTTGTGAAAAATAAACATATCCTAATAAATCTAAGTAGGTTTGAGAGGGGAAGATTAGTACTTTCAAATTCCATATTAGTTTTTGTGGTAGACATTTTTCTTGTTCGTTTACATAACCTCAAAAACAGCTAAAAAACGCGTTTTTTGCACGTTTAGGTTAGGATATCTTGAAAACCTGATGTACAGGAGCAATTTTGAGCTCGGATTCCGATTCAGCGCATCAAAGTCCTTCGGAAATGTTAGGTCTGGCCTCTGGCTTTAAAATTTGTCGGCCTGTGTTATT
This sequence comes from Andricus grossulariae, assembly GCA_011634705.1. NCBI lineage: Eukaryota > Metazoa > Arthropoda > Insecta > Hymenoptera > Cynipidae > Andricus > Andricus grossulariae. The sequence goes on from JAABKJ010006791.1 coordinate 346, forward strand.
TTTAACTTAGTTAAATTAGTTATAAGTTATTCTATTTAGTTATAAGTTATTTTCAATAACTTTTACTTCAGAGTCTGCGCAAAGAAGATACATTCTATTGCGCATGCGCCAAACCTTTGGGAAAATGTAATTGTGGAGTACTGAGTGACGTCATCAGTCATTTACACGCGATTGGTAAGGTAGGCTACCGACTTCTCTGCTTTACAGACTAAAGTTACAATGCTTTCGCAGAAGAAATCTGCATTACCAACCTTACTGTGTGTTACAGACTGCTGATAACTTAGCATGGAACAGAACCCTTACTTGGTTGGTGGTGTCAGATCTGTTGGTGTCAGTAACTTGCGACTCTCTACCTCACCGATTTATAGTAAAATGATAATATTAAAAGTTACTGACCTCCCCGTTTTACCGACTGATGGTAACATTGTTCCCTACCTTACTGATATATAGAGAAAAGATAATATAAAAAGTAACTGCCTTCCCTGCTTCACCGACTGATGGTAACATTGTTCCCTTCCTTACCGACATATAGAAAAATATTAATATGAAAAGTTACTGACCTCCATGTTTTACCGACTGATGGTAACATTGTTCCATACCTTGCTGACATATATAAAAATGATGATATAAAAAGTAGCCGACCTCCCTGTTTTACCGACTGATGGTAACATGTTTTCCTACCTTACCGACCGATAGTAAAGAGATAATATAAAATAACCGAACTCTCTTTTTTACCAACTGATGGTAACAGGATTCCCTACCTTACGGACCGACGGTAAAATGATCATACAGAAAATTACTGACTTACCTGTTTTACCGACTGATGGTAACATGGTTTCTTACCTTACCGAACAATGGTAAAATGACAATATAAAAAATTACAGAATTACCTGTTTTACCGGCCGTTTGTAATAAACTGTTTTGCCGATCAATGGTCATTTAGCACGGAACCGCACATTATAATGCTAACTTAGCAGGGATCCAAACTGATCATATACCGACTTTCGGTAAGTTGCGATGGTAGCGCCATCTGCTGGGCACAATAGAAAACTGCATTATCGATTGATGATAATACCGACGGTGGCGTCATCTGTTGTCACATTAGGAAACTGCATTACCGACCGAGGTCACTTACCGATTGTCAGTAACTTAGCATGGAACAGAACCCTCCCGTTGTCGGTGGTGCCATCTGTTGGTGTTCAGGGGCGTAGCGACGGTGGCGCTATTCCTCGGAATTTGGCCTCGTAGTGACATAGCCCTACTACTTCCAAATATCGACAAACAAATTTGTCATTTTTAACATTTAAGATGTGCATACCATAAGGGTGTGTTTTAGGGGGTTTCCGAACATTCTCACCTACCCTATAATTCCCAGGATAAAAAAATGTAATTTTTGACGTTCTTAAATTTTCAAATATCGACAGTCAAACTTGTATAGGGCATGTCTGAATAATGAGTGACGTGTAAGTGTAGTAACCCCATACAAACTGAAAATTCGAAATAAATATTTGACAGAATATCATTTTTTGACCTCCTAAATAATTAAGGCCAAAAGTAATTCGGAAAAAAATTCTTTAATTTCGTTCATATGAACGTCCGTAACTTCAAGTACATAAAGAAAACGGGAATTCCGCAATATACGCGCGTGAGTTACCGTTCACTGCCTCTTTATCGCTACGCTGCTGATGTTTCACGCATTTTTTACCACCGCCTCTCGACCGCGAGGGGCTCCACTCTTACTGCGAAACTGCGGGGGCCAGCAGTTCTAGGAATCCGTGAATCGGTGCGCTGGTTCTTTCATCGGAAGATGAGCATAGTAAAATTAACCCTATCAATGATTCTATTCCAGAAAAAACTTTCGGGGACTTTGATAGAATCGAAATGAATTGGTTCGTTCCAAAAGGGCTCACGGAGGACAAAAAAGATGACCTCGGAAGAATGTTAATGTACATTCCCGAGGAAGAAAAAAAACAATTCTACGTGAACATTCTCGGGTAATAAATAAAGTATTGTGAAAAAACTATTGCAACAGGCCCATGTAAAAAACAATGAACAGGCATGCACGGATATTCATGCTTGTACACATTTTCTAATAATATACAGTGTAGCGAAAATGGACTTAACAGAAATGGGACTGCCAGTCCCTTAGACTTAACTCTTCCTACACTTTGGGAGCGCATAACTTTGTGGGATATCAAAATTCGTAGATTCAACTCCATAATATAATCAATTCGGTAAAAAAGAACATACAAATTAAATGTTATAAATTTTCATGAACATACGTTTAAATTATTATGTTTTTCCGTCGCCCTGGAGAAATGGAAAAATTGCACTTAACACTATTGGGATTTCCGCTCTTCAATTGGCCTTGTGTCCAGTGCTCTCTGAGGTACGAAACTATCAATGGTTCGTAACCTTAAAGCCATATCTGCGTGCCAGAAACATGCCAATGCACTTGCGAGATGGTTGCAGAAAGCTGGTATTCTTGGGTCGCTTCGTGTCTTCAAGAAACACAGGGGGGTTTCGCCGGCTTGTCGTTGTGATTTCGTCGTACCCCGTGACCACCCATCTCACGGTTGTGAGACGTAACCATGAATGGGATTTACTGCGGTCTTACTAGGAGCCGAAGTCATTTTTCTTAGATGACAGTTTCTCCCAGTGGGACCCTGCTGTGGTTGTTTACCTTTAGTTTTTAATTATATATATATATTCTGAATACAACATCACTGCCAAGGAGAAAGAAAAGGAGGAAAGGTATTAAGACCTTGAAAGGGAGCTGCAACGACTGTACCCAAAATATTTGGTATAAGTAATTGTCCTTGTGATTGGTGCCCTCGAAGGTGCGAAATTAGCACTGGTTCGTAACCTTGAAGCCATACCCGCATGTCAAAAATATGCCACGGCACTTGCGAGATGGATGCAGAAAGCTATCATCCTTGGGTCGCTTCGTGTCCTCAAAATACATGAGGGTTTCGCCGGCCGGTCGTTGTGATTTCGACGTGTCCTGTGACCATCCATCTCACGGTTATGAGACGTGGCCATGAGTGGGATTTACCGCGGTCCTACTGGGAGCCAATGTCATTTTTTAGATGGCAGTTGCTCCAAGTGGGACCCTGCGGTGGTTTGCAACCTTTAGTTTTCAATTATAAATATATATATATATATATATATGTGTGTGTGTGTGTGACTTAATTCGACAGTGAATTTTCTATTTTAAATGGGAATTTGCGCAAAGCACTACATTAAAGTGTTTTCCTTCTCATTGCACCTTCCTATTGAGAACGGGAATTTTTCTAACCTATTTTGCAATTTACGTTATTTGAACTGCAAGTTATTGCAACAACGGTTTTATTATTTTTTCTACAAATATCATTTTTTCTTAACATCAATTCGCTACCTAAATTTTAGTCTTTTCCAACTCTAAATGTCAATTATTAAGTTTGGAGTATATTTATAATTGACATGGAAAAAGTATTTCTTCGTATCGCTGTGGCAATTAAGACTATTTTCTCGACTTTATCCTAGATTGCCATCGTAATCTTGTAGAAATAAATATTATAATACCAAATTTTACAACCAATATAGTTTTTCCGTATAGAATGTTTCCAAAGAAAAAAATTGAATGTATAATAATCTCAGGAATCTTCTTAATCTAGTATAAACTAGAAATGTTTCATCAACAATATTTTACAACCCTTGAAAAATAAAAAATAAACCGATTTTTATCGGGTCACTGCATTTTCGAGATATGTGTTTCCCGCAGTACCCACTTCAAAAGCGAGGATATTGCGAAAGAATGAGGGAATAAAACACAAGGGAATCGGACTCCGAAATGGGACACCTGTGGAGGTGGGACCAGGAAATTCAAACTATAAACCCCACTCTCTCCGACCTTTAAAGGGCCTTGGCATGTTCCAGCTTGTATCTCCCCAGCTTTAAGATTCCAAGAGGCATCCTGCAAAGATGAGGGAGAATTCAAAGTCTTTCTTCGAAAATTCGAAGCACGGTCAGGACGTTCTACTCGTTCTAATCGAATGAAATTGAATTTTCAGTCTCCTCTCGACCAATGCAAGGACTCCGGGTCTTCGGCCTCTCCCTCAATCGATAATAATTAAGGTTAATCTGGAAAAATTGGCATGACTCCAGTCGTTCTGGACGGATGCGAAGGGGCTTTGCGACGCCTAATTATACTGAAATCTATAGAGCAAATCTAGAGCAGCTTTTGAAATTATTTAAATTCAAATTGCAACGATTGCCTAACGTTTTCATTCTACTTCAACTAGAAAAAATTGAGGCGAACTACAGATAAACTATTGAAACTATTGAATATGACAGTAGAAGTGAACTGAGAAAGTTACGTAATCGACCTCCAGGATCAAAAGTACGATAGCTAACAAAGAATTAGAAATCAAAAACAGCCTAGCACGTTAGCACAGAAAAGTTTCTTTTTAGATGAAAGTTTAAAAAAAGTCCTCAATGTTATTTTTTATGTAGTCTACCTAATCTGCCCACTTTTAGAAGTTTTTATGAATTTTTAGTTTGAGTTTATCTAGGAGAAAATCTCATTTTTATGGAGGTCATAAAATTAACATAAATTTTAGAATATCTGGATAATATCCTTAACTCAGATTCAAAATCAATATAAAATTAAAAAGATTGGGCGTATTATGTAGATTATGAAAAGATTACGATTTTTCCAAAACACTGAGATTTAATAATTTAATGACTTGAATTAAATAGTTTGCATTGTCCATTGTAAACTTATACTAGAAGTTAAAATTGCATGGAGAATCCATTGTTCTGAGGCTTCTAACAAAAAAGTAGTTTAAAATATTGCGATTTAAGTTCTTTGTTTAACTTTTTATTGTCTTTATTATTTTCGAGCAGGTTCTGAAGCTTTCAAATTTTAAATGGAAAACATTGAGCGAACTACTTGTATCATATTTTGTCATTGGGATTGCTTGGCATTTTTAGTATTTTCTTGCTTTCTTGTCTGAGATAATATGCTCTGAGAACTTCAAAGAATATGTAAAAATAATACCAATTTTTTGAAAACAAAAGGATTTTTGATCTTCTCAATCAGGGAGCATTCACATATAATGTGCAGCACTATGGGGAAGGGGAGTTCTTGTCAAACGTGACAAATCCTGACATATGCTGGGGTGAGGGGGGGGGGGTCACTCCATGTGTGATGTTACGAAGATTTTTTTGTTTTAATTTCCAAACTGACAAAAATGAAGTCCATACCTCCTAGATGATGATAGGAAAAATGTACATACCTCAATTTCTATTTGGTTACAACCCGTATAGAGAACTATAAGGTGTATGAAAAACTCATGTATATTAATTTAATTGCAAGCGTCGACTTTTAAAAATGTTATTTTTTATAAAGTAGTTTAGGATTTTCATAGAAAATCATTCTTCAATCCTATGTTATATCTGTGACATATATTATACTTATGTCCCAGTATAACAGGAAGTGGGTAAATTTGATATTTAAAGGAAAAATATAGCACGTACGCTTACGGCACTCGCCAACTTTTAATAAGATTTTCCTGAAAAGCTGTTTTTCGGAATTCCAATTTCAAAAGTTCCCCGGGGCCTCGATTTTTACCCTGAAGGTTTCGTTCTGGACCAAAAATGTCGGTAATTTATCCAGCTAAATGTGTGCATAGTAAACTTTTTCCCCTTTTTTCTTTAATTGCTTGTTTACAAATTACGAGTAAGTTTATTCCACTCTACAAAAATATTTAAAAGGTAAAAGTTTCATTAAATATGACGTGTAAAACTGAATTGAATTTAGTTGTGTGCAAGTGGTATTTACGCAGAACGGAAAGATGGCGAATTTTTCCAAATATCCAATTCTTTGAAAAAATAATGAATTTGTAGATCCAGCTAAGTGACTCTTTATTATTGTCATTTGTAGATTCGGACACGAGACAGCCCAAGGTCTTGAATTAAGGAGTCCGAAGCTTCCGCGGGTGGTAATGTGTCCAGGAAGTAATTATTAATACTTAGGGACGAGTGAAAAATTCTATTAAGAGTAAACCACCTGACAGGTGGAGTTTCTGGCACACCTGTTTGGAGGAACGCCTGCCAGGAAAACTAGAGAGGCACCCAGTGAATGTTTCCTTTTGTTAGTATTTGTTTTTATAGTTTACCTAGATATTTTTTTACGGAGCCCAAGAATCTCCATTTTCATGGAGACATAAATCTAGCAATTCTAAACCATCATAATGGACGGCATTCATGTCTAAGCTATAATGATGGTTGAGAGAAGCAACCGACCTTGTCATCTACAGAATTCAAGCCCAAAACACTGTCCTAGCTTGCTTGATTCTACCCTATATCATGATTGATGGTCTTTGGTAATATGATAATTTGTATTATTTGGGTTACTTTAGATATGGATTGCTTTGTATATTTTAATTTTTCAAGTTTCTATTTTCATACTCTGGAGTTTTAAAGTAGCACAAAAATGATAACAATTTGTGTGATTATCAACTTTTTTCATAGTCAAAATAAAAAAGTTCACAATATCGTGTTCCTGGAATATTTTATATTATATATTTTTTACATTATATTCTATGTCATGCGATAAAAAGCAGTTTTTTGCTTAATTTTATGGTTCAATATATTTCATGAAGTAGCAATTCGAATCATATAATCTTCTTTTAATGTCAATAGAATTATCACAATATTTATCACACGAAGTTTACGTTATATAAACAATAAAATCAAATGATGTGCTGAAATAATACTTAAATACTATATAAATGAGATAACAAATTTTTACCCAGCTGGCAGACTGAAAAGATATTATGTTTTATTGTCAAAAAGTTTATCATTTTAGACAATGAGATTTTCGAAAACAAAAAATTTTCCAACTATCTAAAATATATTTTTTTAAATTAAGGGTAACCCAAGAGAGTATTAAAATACAAAATTACGAGATAAAAGGAACGTATTTGTGATGAATATAAATTTTACACTTTGCTAAAGGTCGCGCGACAGGACATGCGACTATGATAAAACAAAAAAAATTGTAATCTTTAAAAAAGGTATGCTGAATAGATGAAAATGTTTAAAAATATGGGAAAATTGAATATTTGCACGGCTGATTTGATTTTAACTTCAGCATTTGAAAATATTCCCCCATTTTATAGCATGATAAAATAATATGGAGCGACACCGGACATTTAATGAAAAATATTGCACAGAAATGGTGATCATTAATAACTGTTATTTAGAATAAACTTTGATAAACTGATTTATCTGCGTGACGAGGCAAACAAACTTGTGGGACAGACTTTAACTGATTTTTAAAATCCTCAACTCTAAAATATTGAACTCTACTGTTGTTTCTTATCTATTTCAACTAAATATAAGTGATATCTGTGAATCTAAAATATTTTAAACAATGGTGTTAATATTACTAAGTACATTTTCATTTTAAATTTATAGGTTGAGCAGATGTGTGACTTTACGCATCTTTTTATTTATAATTTCTAAAGGATTTCGTCTAAAATTATGAAAGTTCACTTTGCTGAGAATATTTTAGAAAAATATAATATTTCAAGGAAAAGTGGAAAATGACTGGGATTTAAAGTGGCCAACTTTTAGTCAATCACCCTGATCTTAAAATTATACGTTATACAAATTACGGATTTGTTTCTAATAACTATGGGCATGATGTATAACTACAAATGTTACATTAAGATACACTTTAATTTAGAAATTCTAAAAATATTATGCTAATTTCTGATTTCTTCAAAAAGATATCTATCCATTGCGAGAAAAGTAAAAATCATATTCATATGATGATCTTACACTGATTATAATTATTATGAATATAGTAAAATAATATTTTATGTTGATTTAGTATACTTTCTTTCTATTAAATTTAAAACCGAATAATTCCAAATTTTGTATTTTTACCTCTTTTTCATTATTGGATAAGAGTTCTTAATTTATTTAAAATAATTCCATTCATTTAATTCTTTAGGTATTTTTATCTTGAGATCGAATCGTACTAAATTGTACCAATTTTGCGGAACCAAAATGTGATCGATTATGTTTTCAATCCGTGTTATAAGCCTTACAAATTTGTATTTATTTGTGTTTTCTTCTTCTTTCTTCTTTCTTTCTTTTCACCCTCTTTATACGGACTCTTTGAGTGGGTGGACAAGTAGTGCGAGAGCGAGGGGGGAGTGAGAAAAGACGTCTAAACATTTTTGGGCAGCCGCAGGAGGCCGCCGGCCTCGTTATGCTGGAAAATCTGGAATCGATTGCAGAACCGAGGCTTGCTCTGGCGTCTGCGCGACTCAGACGTCGACGCGGACGGCGAGGTTGCACTTCAGGTCGATAGCAAAACCCTGGTTAAACTCAGAGAACGAACTCCGTCGATGGGCCCAGAGAAAGAGAGAGGTGTGAGAGAAGGAGAGAGAGAATCTACCCCTCACAGTTGTAGTTTTCTCACTCTCATCCTCATCCTTACCCTCACCGCCAGCTTCACTCGACTCCTCCGCCCAACTACTTCCACCCTCTCATGTCCCACCTGGGGGTCGTATGCCAGTGCGTCGAGGAATTAATTACAGGCTTTCCTTCGGCTCGTTTAGTGGCGCCTTCTGTCCTCAAAATGAGGTCGACGAAAAGGCCTCTTCCTCAGCATCCACATCATGCCACAAAATGAGAGTCGACATTTTTACACCGACCTAACTCACCCAAGGGATAAAACTCTCGGAGGATCGTATCCCACTGAAATCGCTAAACTGAGTGATCCCCTCGAAACTGACGATCTGTGATTTATAAAGGAAAGGACCTATCTTTTCACGAAGGAGAATTGTCAATGTTTCTTAATCCCAGCAGTGAAGTTAAGTGTAGGTGCGCCAACTCAGAAAAATTACTTAATAAAAGGATTATTACAAGACTAAATATTTATATAAAGTTTAGGTGACTTTTCAACAACTTTTCAGCAAATCGATTTTTTGACTGTTTACCATACCCCTATTTATGAAGCATTCAAGTATTACTTAATACTATTAAGAAGGTGGGGTCCTTAATACCATAACGTCACACACTGTTACAACTTTTCGATGAGATTGAAAGTTACATGCGCGTTACAAAAGTACATGCGTTGTTCTGAAATACACATTTACATTCGAATATTCATATTTAAATAGTTGAATTAAAAAAATTCTCTGTAAAAATTGTTTCTAGTGGAGTGAAATAAATATTTATAAACCTGAATGATAAGCCGAAAAATTTGTTGCATTTCGTTGCTGATAGAAACTCATTAGTTTTTAACAATCATTGGCTTACGATCTCAAGATTTGCGCAAAATTGGATAATATTTCACAATTTTTCAATAAAATTTTGAAATTTCGAAAAGATTTTTGATCTAGATACTATCCACTATACAGACCCTTTTTATCCAATGAAGAGTTCAAATGAACACTTCTTTTTCTTCTTTTTCTTTATCTCCTTCTTTTTCTTTATCTCAAGATTTTTACATGTGGAAATAAAATAGTTAGGATGCATACATGCCTCTGAATAATAAATAATCTTGCTTTTTATTTTATAAGGGGTTTTAAATAAAATAACAAATGAGAAGCAAAAATGAAACATAATACAAAGTTTATTAACTATTATATTAATTAGTATCGTTATAACTATCATGAGTTTTTGACTCGACAAAAATTGGTCAACCACAATTTTTAACAAAATGTAGTACAATAATTGCATAATCTCAAGGACATTTTCCTATGAGACTTTTTAAGGTTATGTCGTAAATGATACGTTATCAAAATAATTTTTTTTTACAATTTTCACTTTATTTTAAACTTCCAACAATTTTACAAGATATAGAAAAATGTCAAAGATACTCAAGAAACTCAACATAGTCTTCAGAGGTTCTTCTTTTCTTTCTTTATAATGGAATCAACCTTGAAAAGAACCTGGAATTACAGGCTGAAACATGTCTGCAAATTTTTTGCAATAAAATAATTTGTTAACACCAAAAGAAGCGGAATAGGCCTTAATGAACATTATTTATATTAATTATGTATTAAAAATATTTGTAAATCTAAACAGAATCAATAATGAATATATTGAGAGATTGAGAGAAATCATACGCAAGGCTACTAGATTCCTTTCGCTATTTTAGTTCTAGAGGATGTAAAGGCTTTTGCGGCTTATAAGTCTGACCAAAAAATAATAACGAGTAAAATTCTGTTAGAAACCAATCGGCGGCAATCTAGAATTCCAGTGACAGATACGCTATTCAAACGACTTCGAAACCCATTCAAAGCAAGTGAATGGATTTTTGTTTCCTGGTTAGTCACTGGAGACGTATCAGTGGTCAGATGAGTATTTATTTCCTCTTTACTAAATTGTTCTAATGTTATAAAAGTTGAATCATATGAAAGAGATTGACATTTATTTTCTAACCTATTTTTGAAAATTTGCAATTTATGCCCTCCCAAAAGTGGTGTCCAACCTTAAAATCGCTGTCCGGCTACCCACAGAAAAAACAAACTCTTAATTTAAGTGGAAAAATGGACTTATTTTAAAGTGTTACAAAAAAAAGCATATGAAATTTAAAATGCAAAATATCGTTAGTGAGATTTCCCAGTTAATACTGATACTACTCTGAGTAGTCACATGCCTGTAACAAGATTCAGAAAACCAGTCACTAGTGACTTCCCTGGTGGTCACCCAGTGTCAAGATATTTCCCACTTAAAGCAGTAACATGTTACAAGTGAAGCAGGTAATATTATCCCGCCAGAGTAATCACACCCTATTGAAAATTCCGACGTCGTAAACAACGTCGGATACTACGTGGAAAACTAAGCAGGAACCTACGTCAGAAATAGAGATAGTAAATGACTTAGGTTCCGACGTATTTTCCGACGTAGGTTCCGGCGTAGGTTCCGACATATTTGGCGTCAAAATAAAAAAATTCAACAATTTTACCAAAAATAATATTTTTATTGATTCAGCAGATTCCCATGAAAGTCAGTACGATAGTGGGGGGGGGGGGGGATTCGAAACACAGAACACAAATTTGGGGTCAAAATAGAAAACATCCACAATTAAACTAAAAATTCAAAAATGTTACCAAAAATTGAATTAATTTGGTAGATTTATATGAAATTATGTACGAGGGGGGTGTCGGAGCACAGAACACAAATTCGGGGTAGAAATACAAAAATTCCACAATTTAACGAAAAATTCAAAAATTTTACAAAAATGTGCAAATTACATTAATTTTGCAAATTTTTATGCAATTTTTTTACGCGGGCGGGGGGGGGGGTCAGAGCACACAACACTTGAGTGTCGAGTTGAAAAAATTCCACAATTTCACTCAAAACTACAAAATTGTACCATAAATCTACCAATTTATTTGAAAATTTTAATTTTTTCGTAAAATTGTGGTATTTTTGTATTTCTACACGAAACTTGTGTTCTGTGCTCCGAACCCCCTCCCCTCGCGCTAGCTTTCATGGAAATCTACAAAATTAATAAAAAAAATTTTAATTGAGTAACAGTATTGAATTTTTACCCCAACTTTGTGTTATCTGCTCCGAAAATTCCCCTCATACTGAGTTTCATGGAAATCTACCAATTCATTAAAATTTTTCGTAAAACTGTTGAATTTTTAGTAAAATTTTGGAATTTGTTTATTGTGACGCCAAATACGTCGGAACCTACGATGGAACTTACGTCGGAACCTACGTCTGAAATTACGTCTGAACCTACGTCGGAACCTACGTCGGAATCTACGTCGGCACCTACGTCGTTTACTATCTCAATTCCAGACGTAGGATCCAGCGAAGTTTCCGACGTAGTTTCCCACGTAGATTCCGACGTAGTTTCAGACGTAGGTTCCGACGTAAGTTCCGTCCGACGTAAGTGCGGTGCGTAGTTTGGGTAGTACAGGGCATTGAAATTGCATGTAAGTGAACACTTAGTTCCAAGTGTGCGTGCGACCACGAAAAGCAATATCTCCTACTGCGGTGACTTCACCTTGCATCAAGCATTAAAAAAAAATTCGATGTAGGCTAGGCTCTTTAAAATTTGATGAGCCTAGTTCAAATAATTTGAGTGAGCCTAAATAATTCATACATTATTGAAATAATCAGCGACCGTCCTCTTTTGAATTCTGCAGAATTCTCTCGATTTCTTAGAAATAATTTGCAATATTTTGAATTCTTTTGAAGATCCTTAAATTCTCTTGAATAATTCAGAATATATCTTGATTTATTTTTAATTTGTGAATTCTTCTCAAAACCTGAAATTCTTTTCAAATATATGCAAATTCATCAACAGTGGTCGATGGCTGAACTACTACTGGATTATGGTGCACACGTTTCTCTCAATTCTACAGATTTCTGTAGAAGTATTTGAATTCATTTGAAATTTAAAAAAATTTTGAATACTTTTCTTAATTCTCTTAAAATCTCTAGAATTCAGATTGAATTATTGTAAATTCCTTCAAGTCTGTTGAATTCTGCAGAATTCTCCCGATTTCTTAGAATTCATTCGTAATCTTTTGAATTCTTTTGAAGATTTTCGAATTTTTTTGAAAAATTTAGAATATAATTGGGTTTGTTTTTAATTTTCTGAATTCTTCTGAAAACTAAATATATCAAGTTACTTATATCTTGAATTATTTGAGAGAATTCAAAGACCTTTAAAAGAATTCTAAAGATTACAAATGTATTCTAAGAAATCAAGAGAATTCTGTAGGATTTTAAAAGGCTATAAGGAATTTACAATAATTCAAGTGAATTCTGAAGATTTTAGAAGAGTTCAAAATATTTTATTGGAATTTGAAGCCTTCTACAGAATTCCGAAGAATTAGGAAAGAACGAATGCATCTTAAATCAGCTGTAGTTCACCATCGACCAAAGCCGATGAATTTGGGAATAGTTGTAAAGAATTCCATGCTTTCAGATGATTTCAGAGAATTCAAAACATTTGATTACATTCTGCATTAATCAAGGATGGTCACTGATTATTTGCAATAATGTATGAATTATCTAGGCTCACTGAGATTATTATTTATGCTACGCTCACCACATTTCGGAGAACCCAGCCGACACCTCCATTTTTTCCATGTACACAATTTCAGTAACCATATTTTATCTCGAACGTGTTTAAATAAAAGAATTGATTTTTTTTTTCAAAGTTATTTTACGGTTTGATAAAACTTGAGCCCACTCGATTCAAACAGACAAACACATTCGTAATTGCATTTGTTTCTTTTTTTGAATGCTGGAAGCAAGGTGAACTTACCGCGGTAGGAGACATTGCTTTTCGGGGTCGCACGCACATTTGCAACTAACTGTTCACCTACATGCAATTTCAACGTCCTGTAGTAGTGGTAATTTTAACAGAAAAATCTAATTAAAATGTTAAAGATAGCTGGCAATTCGTCAATGACATTAAAACCTTTAAAATGTCCAAACAACATTCTCTTATATCTTTGGATGTGGTGAATTTATTCCCTTCAATTCCAATAAACCTAGCTCTACAAACTATCAAAAACACATTCGATGAAATAGCTCCATACACTTCGATACCAAGTGATGAATTCTTGAATGCGGTCGAGTTTTGTTTAAGATCTACATATTTTAAATGCAACACTAAAAATTATGAACAAATGGAAGGAGTGTCCATGGGATTTTCGCTTTCTCCTGTGACAGCGGACATTTTCATGAATACTCTTGAAATTGATTGTCTTTTAACCATAAATTTTTGAAATTTCATAAAAGATACGTTGATGACATTTTTATGATCATACCAGAATCAAAGCTTCGCGTTCGAAATCAAGCTTTGCGCTCGATTATACGTTTCTCTCACGCTACGAGCTTGGTTTTTGTATTTTCCCCACATTTGTGCTCAGACCTTCTAAAATTAAAGGTCAAAGCATCGACAACTATAATTTGGTGATTGTGAATTCTCTATTGTTAATGCTCCTTTGGCTTTAACGAACACATTCTCATCACGTATCTCGTGCTTCGCACTTGATTATGTCCAAAATGCGAACTTTTCTACAATATTCAACACTGTTATATCAAATGTATATTACATTTATCATCTCCTGAAACTTGACCTTCACCTTTACTGTGCGCATGCCGTTCGTCAATCAAAGTTTCAGTCTATTTCGATGCTATTTTATTCTTTGTATTATTCATTGTATAAAGTGTACGCCCAACTACCATCTTTGATTATTATTGGTTCTGGGTTGAGACCGTAACATCCCCTGACGCTTGGGTAATCCCGTTGCGTCACCTTGTGAGTCTAAGCGTGACCCCAAAGCCCTCTCTTTGGGGAGAGGACCGTAGTCAAGCTGCTTGGTGATATCTCTATCTCACTGATGCAGTAATTGCCTGTGAGTTTTAGACATTTCCCCGCAATCGCATGGGAGTGTCAAAGGATGTGAGTAGCTGTCTCACTATCCTTTCCGCACAGACGAGAAAGGTGACTTTCCACAAGCCCTATCTTATGTCTGTGATAACCGAGGTTCCCATGTCTAATAGAAATTTCTGTTAGGACTTTGATTTTGTTCCTCCTGAGCTTGAGTAATTCCCTCGCTCGGTTAGAGTTAAGCTTCGTGCCCAAGAGTTTTTTGGCCTGTCTGCAACCAGAGACCAAATCCCACTCATTCTGATGTTTCTCAGACAGCCAACTGTTAATTTCTTCAGTGACTAATTTACTGGAAATACCATAATCTCAGATTATAGAAATGTGGCGTAGGACCCCATCTCGATTGTGAAGCCCATTCCATTCCTTCTACGATATACACCGGCTCCTGCATTCTCCTCGTTCCTGGAGCCATCTGTAAACCAGTTGTCTCCATCACTGGGCAGGTGTGCGTCTCTGTTAACGCATTCGTCCTTCGTAGAGAGGCTAACTCGATACTTCTAGTCGAAGAGGTAGCGAGTGACCATTTTGTCCCTGGGCATGTTCAGGGCTGTCGAGATCCTCCTGTCATTTACCAAATTTAGTCTCCAGGCCGCCTTCGCAGCCTCGGCCTTGATGGTGAGATGGAGGGGCTCCAAACCTATTAGTGCCCCCAGTGTCATCGTGGGTGTCGACTTCGAGGCACCAGTGATGCCTCTCAAAATCAGTCCCCTGATTCTTTCCAGTCGAGACTTAAGAGTGGACAGCTCGACCCTGCTCCACGAGACCACCGCCGCATAGGTTAGCTTGGGTCGCAAGATCGCTGTGCAGATCCACATGAGTGTCCCCGGTATCAAGCCCCAGCATTTCCCTGTGGCTTTTCTACAGAGCCGTAGAGTCGCTACTAGCTTCTTGCACTTGTTTTTCAGATGCACCTTCCATAACAGCTTCTTATCCAGAATGACTCCTAGATATTCAGTTCGCTCTGTGATTTCCAGTTGTTTTCTTTCAAGTTTCAGTGTACTTGTGTTTCCCCACATATACCTTCTGGTGAAAACAACCGCGTCTGTGTTACTCGGATTGACCGATAGTCCAGTTTTCTTGCACCATGAATCCACTATCATCAGTGCTTGCTGCATTACTCCGAAGAGCGCATCCAGAAGCTGGCCGCGAACGATAACCAGTATATCGCCCGCATAGCCTATGACGTGGTAGCCCTGACTCGAGAGTAAATGAAGCAGTTCATTCAGTACCAAGCACCACAGCAAGGGCGATAAAACTCCTCCCTGCGGATATGCCGAGTCAACGGTTCCACATAAAGTGGTATCACCCTTAGGCGTAGTAAGATTCCTGTTGTCCAACAATATGGCATGTCCATTCCACGATAGCAATTGCCATACCGCTTAGGGCCGCCTCCGTCGAGTGACCAGTCCTACAGGCGTGTTGCTCCTTGTGAAGTGGCCTCCTTGACAAGACCTTATTGCGGATATATCTATCCACAAGTCTTCCCTCTGTTTTGATTAGGAAAGATGTGAGGCTAATAGGACGGAAATCCCTGGGTAAGGTATAAATGATCCTACCTGCTTTCGGAATAAAGACTACTCTCCTGCCCATCCATGCCGCCCGGACATGTCCCAACGTCAGACTAGCCCTAGCGAGTCTCACTAGCGACCCCATGACGATCTCTCCAGCCCTCTGTAAGAGGACTGGACATATACCATCTGGACAGGGAGACTTGTAAGGACTAAAGGACCTTAGGGCCCACTTGACACTAGCAGGGGTGGCAATCTCGTTGACTAGCCGCCGTTTCGGACCAGTTGGGCCGCAGGCGACTTTGCTTGCCTCTGAGGTATCGTCCCCTTTTCTTCTAACCTTGAAAAGCTCAGGAAATGTGGCTTGATTAAGTGAGCGAAGGTATCCTAGTCCGGCTCTGAGTACCCCTCGCCGAGAAATTTCATAGTGCCGAGAATAGCGTCGAGATTTCGAGAAAGCAGCTTATTCAGTCCAGCCGCCTCAGCTTCCTTCTCGATGTCTGTGCAAAAGTTGGGCCAGCTCTCTTGCTTTGCCTTACGTATTGCACTCCTGTGTTCATCCCTCATCGCTGTGAATGAAGTCCATAGTTCCTTCGTTTTGCCATTACTGGCACGTCTGAACCTCTATCTGGTTTCCCTGCGAATGTCTTCGAGTTTCCCATTCCACCAGTGTGTTTCCTCAGCCTTTCGGACTCTTGTAGATCGACAATTACTTTCATAAGTAGCTTTGATGGCTTCTGTGAAAATTTTAGCTGCCATCTCCAGCGTATCCACGTCTCGAATTGACCTGGGAACCTCTGAAAGTGCACATTTTAGTTCCGTGGAAAACTGATCCCAGTCCGTTCTTCTTGGATTTCTGACCCATTAGGGCCAGCGGGTGTAATGAATTCCAACACGAAATCTATCTGCGAGTGATCTGAGAGAGTGGATTCGCCTGAAACTCTCCACTTTTCGATATTATCTCTAAAACTGGTACAGAGACTGATGTCAATGACTTCCTCCCTAACCGAGTTATGGAACGTCGGGGTGTTACCCGTGTTAAGAATATCTAAATCAATGGTGATTAGGTATTCCAATAGGTCATTATCTCTTGAGTCGATTTTCGTGCTACCCCACAAAGTATAGTAGGAATTAGCATCACGTCTAAGCTCAACTCTTTTTATTTTTACCTATTTTTGTAGTAATTAGTACTATAAAAAAATTGAAAACTTCAGTTTTGCTAGACATGAATTTATTTTATAGCGAAAATTGTACCTTTTATATTAATTAATTCATACAGCAAATATAAGATTCACAAAAAAATAGTAAGCACCTAGTGTATCAAGATTAAAATCTCAGTTTTGTCATAATAATTGCAGGACTTCAAAATAATTAATTGGAACCTTAAGAAACGCAATACATAAGAATTAATTTTACCAAAATTTGTGACCATGTAAAAAGTGCAAAAAATCTGAAATGTGCTCAAAAGATGAGTTTATCCACCATTCTGAACTTGAATTTATAATGAAAATAAGTTTTGATTAGACGATGATAAGGAGAAATAAGTATCATTATATAAAACAAATATATGTAATTTCTATTGAAATGACACGCAACATTCTCAAACGAAAAAGTATGAGGTTATGATTATGCATTTAGATAGTGCATATAATTTTGTATGTGTACTTACCACTCACGCAGCATGATGCAAAATCTCTTATGAAAATCGACAATAACTTAAAATAAAAGAATTCAATTATGGATTATATTGCGATATATTTTATAAAACGCATAAAACCTGGCACAATAAGAGACGCCGAGAGCGGGAACAAAACAATGACTTAAGTGATGCTTAAGTGATTTAATCAATTAAAATTTTTTCGAAACTTAACGCAAACAATACCTGAAAATGATACCATTATTATTTAACAAATATTTTGTGATAATATTCATTAAATTCAATTTAAAAAAATTAAAGTTCAGAAGAATTTTGAAAAGCGGTGAAACACCATTGCACGTGGGCCAAAACATGTTAAGCCCCCCTCACCGATGTCGCGGTTCAATAATTTGTTTAAAAATATTTTTAATATTACGTTAATTTTAAATTTTGATCATTTTAAATTTCCGTAAATTTACGTCATCCCCGGCCATCATGGTGCCTACACGATGTGCGTTGCATAATATCAACACTGCGTGACTGCATGCGTGTCACCGTAATGCGATGCATTCTGCTCGCACTCTGGTGATCATCACTTGAACGATGCACGTGTTGCCAAAATTAATGCATTTTCGCACGCACGACATGCCTCTACTGAAAAAGATGTATTTGAAGAGGGGTCTGGATTTATCTCTTTTAAATTTGAATTTACATATACCCTTTATTTTTTCAAGGGCTTTTCAGTTTATCGATTAGATGTTTAAATGGGTAAATACATTAAATCAGGCTTCATTTCGAGTTTAAAGCATTAAAATTCAAAGGCGTTTTACTTTACAAGTCACTTTGTTGACATAGCTGAATAAAAAATTACGTGTTTCAAAAATCGATAGTACGCACGCGGAGAAGAAGTGGTTAAAAATGACTCGTTGCTCCCGGTAGGATTCAAGAAAAATTGCCACTGATTCATTGTCGATACGAAGGTAATTTATATCCAACAAAAAATTCTTCATTTTCTCCTGATATTGATTTAAATATTTTGACGTCGATAACAATCTTTCAAGACTCAGCAATTTTTTTAAATTTAATCAATCATTAATTATAATTTAGTTCATTATTACACTGTATGTTACATTAACCCACTAGTTTCCTGTGAAGAGTCGCTCCATTCACTATTAATTCATCTTGGATTCCTGAGCTTTTAGAGTTTTCCGAACCTTTTTCTTTTCCACCCAGACAAGCGAAAATTTAACGCAGCAGAATAAATTTCATGTGGTCGGACACAGTGAAAAAAAATCGATATCGTATGTATTTTCTTTCTTTGTGTCTTACCGCGTGAAATTTATTCCACTGCGTGAATTTCACGCTGCTACCCTCGCGCTTGATTTGCCCGCAAAAGGAAGTTCCAAAAGCAATAAAACAGTAAAGAAATAAATGCTCGAAAAGTTGCTGTTTGGATATTTCAATCCCGTTGAAAAATCCGTAGACACTATTTTCAGGTTATAATATCTGCTCGGTTTATTATTCATTTTTGTTCGTTGTAAATAAACATGAAAGAATGATAACATTAATCAATAAGGTTCATCTGAAAATGGAATACAAATATTATTTTCAAACATGACTTTTAATATTATTCGAATTACAAATAATTTTCTGAAATGCTTGTATAATTATTCATAAATATTTAGAACGAAACATTTTCCTGGGAAATAAGATCTAAGTTAACAAGAAAACTTACTACAATAGTTTTAATTTCTTTAATTTTGAAATTTATCGAATCATTTGAGCTGAGCAAAAAATAAGTTGAGGCTTGTTTTTCAAAGAAATTCATGAATCGGCCAGTGCCTTTTGTATTTTTGTTGAATTTGACATGGGACATGAGTTTTGTCCGGATGTATAGTCACGAACTTAGTATGAATCAAAGAAATATGGCACTACTTTACTATTATTGAAAAGAAATTGTTGTGACTTTTAAAGCATGACAATTGTTAACGAAAGGCATAATTGACAATGTGCGATTTATAAAATAAAAAATTTTAAAATATTTTTAAAAATTGTAGCTTGCACAAAATTTATTTTTTGTCTTCTTTTGGATGCCAATTCCAAATTTTGGTTTTACTTGGCTAAAATGATTCGGTTAATTCCAACACTTTTACGCATTGAAACTAAGAATAAATTGAATATGTTTTTGATTAATATTAATTCTTGTATCACCATTTTTAATAAGGACGATAAGTTCCTTATTTCCTGAAAAACTGATTTAATGGTACTTCTCCGAGTCTTCTTTTAAAAGCTGGAATCAAGTTTGAAATGTTTTCAGTATTCATTTCACTTTTCCAATAATTGAACTGAGCTTTTATTATTATTTATACATACATACATGAAGAAGCAATGAATCTCTTGGAAGTGTAGTTCTTCATGCTGTATAATTTTCTGAATATAGGTAAGAATAAATAAATTATAGATTTTATGACGCATGAATGATTGATATTCAGTTCCCTGCAATATGGCACTATGCCCACCTCTCGAGCTTCTTCTCTTTTTTCGTAGTTTTCCGCTAATATTTGCTTCTAAGATTTATTCTTTCCTTAGGAAAATGTGGCATATTATTTTGAAATTTCATATAAAAATTATCCTTCTCGAAAAAGAAAAATATCCATACAGGGTAACCAAGTTATTTAAGTCTAAATCTACATTTTAAACTAAACAACAATATTTTCATCATACATATTCAGTATTTGGAATATAAATAGATTCAGAATTATGAATAAGGTATAGATCGTATTCAAATAAATAATTTAATTTTCTCTGATTTCAACAAAGATATTGATTCACTATGGAAATTAACAAAATTAGTAATTTCAATGAAAAAGGCAGACAATCCATACAAGTTATTATCCTTTTACGTAATGAGATCTCACTAGAGGAGCTAGTATAATTATAACAAAGTGAGAATTCAAGAATTTAAAATATAATTTTGAATCAACTATTTCTATTACAAGCACACCCATTCAGCGAGGGAAAATCAGGTAGTGAGAATACATTTTTGAGCAATTTCGTCCAGACTAGTGAGCGACGAGAATTAATTTCGAAGAAGACCCAAATGGATTAAATTCGTCGCCTATATGGAAATTCTGAGAAAATGTATTAAAGTGGCTTTAGTAAAGCTTAATTTTGCGCCAGCTAGTTCTTCCAAAAAGACGAGAAGTAGTGAAACTGCAGGTGTACACTCGCTCAAGATATTGTTCGCGAGCTATATACCTACATATATACGTATATTATACACTAGGGTGGTCCAAAAATTCATTGCAAAATTTTGTTTCACCCTAGAGTGCAAGGTCGCCCCCCCCCCAAAGTTTCCATTTCCGGAGAAAGAAAATCCCTAATTTTTTTTCTTTGAGATTCTAATATTAACACGTGCCACCGGGCACTTCAAAATCCTAATAACTTTAATTTTTTACCCACCCTTACCCCACACAGCGCCCCAAATATGACCCAAAAATCAAAATACTACATTTTTACGTATTATTGTTACTTTTTAGCAATTTCCGTCGTCTTTTTCATACAAATGATTACTAATGTACAATTCAAATATTTCTCATGATTCTTCAAACAATTTTTAATTGTTTAAACAAATGTAACTTATTTAAACAATGATT
>JAABKJ010006792.1:0-21579 GCA_011634705.1 Andricus grossulariae
GACAGCCTGCTACACCTTTTTTCGAGCCACGTTGTTCATACATCTCACGCCATACAGGCTCAATTCGCCGAACAATCCTGTTGTTTAGGACAGCTGTAAAGATCCGACACAGTGTGTTCAAACAAGTTATTGTCCTGTAACAAGTTGCCTTTTTTCGGTAGGAGTATAGTGCGTCCTAATACCAGCCACTGCGGAATGGGCGTGTCCGACTTCAAATATGAGGTGAATATACAGGTCAAATGCTGGCGTGTAGAAGTAAGCTTCTTCCACCAGAAGTTTTTGGTACAATCTGGTCCAGCAGCGGAGAAGTTCTTCGTGCCTCTAAGTGCTTTTTTCACCTCTTCGACAGTGATTAATGGACATTCTTCCTCAAATTTTATGCGCTTGTCGCAAAATTCCTTGAAGCGGATGATATTGTCAGTATCTTCTTTCAACTGTAGTATTTTCGGGATCTTGTATACCTCTCTCTAAAAAGTCTCTACCTCATTGGGCTTGGGTGGATTTGTGACAGAAACAGGGTATTCAGTGAAGAGGCGAGATGGGTCAGCGAGAAACTTTTGATCCTCCCTGATCCATCTCTCACTCTTCTGCATTCCCCTCCTTGCGTCAGATAACAGCCGCATTTTGTTAACAATATGCTGCTTGGTCTTCAGCAGGTTTGACTTGTTCAGTGTGTGATTCAAGATCCTCAGTCCTTGGGCGAACTTTCAAACCCTTTCCGTGAATGGTCTACCAGATGTTATGTAGTCAATCACACATTAAACACGGGACGCATTCTGTCGTGCCAACCAATCGTCTTGTTCAGTTGATGAAAGCGTTTGTTGGTCTTTAGATCCATCGTTGGTTTGAGCCTTTGATTTGGATCAGCCAAAGCTCTCGCAGCACCATAAACTGAGCAATTGATGGTCCAAAGGTCGGACTCTTGTGAGAATTCTCCACGAAGGGAGGCATCCATTTCAGCCAGATCTTGAGGCTTAGGAGGAACTTGCATGTTAATGTTCCTTCTTGTCCTGAAATCGTGATCATCTCGCAGAAGGTGCCTGCTTGCCGCGGTTGGTCCTAATGTTACTTCCGCATCTTCGGCTGCAGCTTGATCAAGCAGCAGTTGGGGAAGCGCTCCGCCTACATATCCATTTTTTGAGAGGTAGGCACGTTGATTTCGCAAGGATTGAATCGAAGCGTACTGAAGCCCTGGGTGTTTTTGGCACCACAGAGTGTGCATACGCGCCATAAAGCCTCGATGAACAGGGATAATCCTGGCATCGTAGTAGTCTAGCAAGTCAGCCTTGAGTTGATAAGTCCACTCAATGTGGGCATTTCGCCGGTTCCTCGTCGTGTTTCCATCTAAATTATTTTCAGCACCCCGAACTCAGGTGTCATTCAGCTTTCGGCAAGATTGCTGCGCCTCCGCTGAGAGTAAATTCCGTCGGGACCATCCCTGGACAATTGTCCGCGACTGCTTACTAATTATTGTAATCATATTCAGCAGAAACCCTTGGTACAGGGACCCTTTGCACGCAACCCGAGGACGCGTGGCTTTGTCATATGCCCTTCAGTTCTATTCCAATGGAATGGAAACCAAAAAAAATATATATATATAATTTGAAAAAGAAAGGAGATACATTTACCGCAGGGTCTTATTAGGATCAACTGCCAGCCATGGAAATGAAACCGGCTCCCAGTAGAACTGCGGTAAATTACACATATAGCCAAGTCTCGCGACCGTCAACTGGATGCCCACTGATCACGAAAAAATCTCAGCGACAGGCCGGCGAAACACTCGTGTGTCTTGAGAACACAAAGCGACACAAGGATGATAGTTTTCTGCATCCATCTCGCAAGTCCTTGGTATGTTTTTGACACGCAGCTATGGCCTTTGAGGTTACTGAGGTTGCTCCTTGGCAGTGATGTTGTAGTCAGTTGGAGCCAGGAATTCGATGGCGTATACAGTTATTTTCTCCAAGTCTTGCAAAACAACTTTTGGCCTCGAGTACGCAATGCAGACTGCTGCCCAGATGTCGTAGTTCCAGAAAACTTGACATGATATTTTTGTGAAGACCTCGTTGTGCATGTTTGCATTTAATTGTGAGAAATTCGAAGAATGATAATTTAGTATGCGCAACTTTCATTGTAACGACTTTGCTCTTTATCTCACGATAAAGACCTCGTTGTGCATGGTTGCACTAAGTATTGAAATTCTAATCGGATATTTTGCTTTCATTTTTTAATAAAGATGAAACCAGAAAAGAATTCGTAAAGACTTTGCAATTCATCGTACGATAAAGACCTCGTTGTGCGAAGAAAACTTTCGGTTTATGATTCAATATTGGAGGATAATCCTACTTGCTTGTTTTTATATGAGATTGATTTTCTAAATTAATTTAGATAAGTTCAAAATACGCAATAATCTCTCCCTTGAGTGAATCCACAATCCATCACTTTTATCGTCAAAGAACGATTTAAATTTTAATGGAAATTTTTATTGTAAGAATTGATCTTACTCAACTGTTCTTGATTCAATTTTCAAAGTTAGTTATCAAATGTTTAGGGCTAGTTTTAATGATCCATCAGTATTGGAAGTAACTTATATCGTTGGTTCTAATTTACTGGACAGGAAAAAGTAAACGCGAATTGACAGAATGTCTCAATGAAAATAAATATGATTGAGATAAGTTTTAAATGCAACACTACCATTACTAAAAATTATGATAATTTTTAGTAAATTTAAGACCTTTATCTAAAATCAGCCAACTGTAGTTATAATTAAATTGTAAATATTTATGAATAGAAAATCGGTCCCCAGTTAGAGAGTTTGATAATGTTACACTCTTCTGCCCGTCCAATCTTGTTTATTTAGTTGGTGCACTCGTCTTTTGTTTATTTGATCCATCATCGGTTTAAGCCTTTACTTGGATCAGCAAAGGCTCTCGCCACACCATGAAATTAATAATTAATGGTTCAGAGGTCGGACTCTTCCGAGATATCCTTACGCAGGGAGGTATCCATTTCAGCCATGTCTTGGGACTTAGAAGGAACCTAGATCTTAATGTTCCTTCTTGTCCTGAAATAGCGATCATCTCTCAGGAGGTGCCTGCTTTTCACGGTTGGTCTTTATGTTCCTTCCTCATTTTTGTCTCCGGCGTGTTCATATGTCGGTTGGGGAAGAGCTCCGCGAACATATCTCTTTTTCGAGAGGCAGAAAACTTGTTTTCGCAATAATTGATGTGAAGCATGCTAAAGCTCTGGGTATATCCTGATAAAGGCTTTTTCGTGGATAGATTTTGCATGAATCCTCTTCACGCCGGTGAGCTTTCTTGCCAGCAGGTAAGGATATCCCTCCTGAGTTGGTCCGACCATTTGAATCGATGTTCTCGCGTTTGTCCGGGGCCATTGCCTGGTCGTCGCCACGGTTCAGTCCTATTGCCACTCCCAACTGAATCATGGCCTCCATCCGAAAGAGGCCTATTGTGGGTGGCACTGCGCGATACTGACGACGTAACCTCTTAATTCGTTGCATCTGGAAGTCAGCCCAATGCAACGTGGCTGACTGCAAGAGGCGGTGCTCTCAGGCGATGGGGTCGCCACATCCCTACGCCTTTCCTTATTACTATGAGAAGTGGTAGGCTCCGGAAGCTACGACGATGGTTCCTCAAAGCAACCAATCCCAACGCAACTTGAATGTGTACGTCATCCACTTCTGCTCCTTCTATCCTAGAAGGTAAGCAAGAGCAGGGAATTTAGGCGAGATAACATCGTGCAACACTGTTCCTTGGAGCCAGGTGTTTAGCCGGGGATGACCTTACGCGGCAGACAGGACAATTGAAGATGAAGGTTTCACCTCTGGATACTTCTTTAGAGCTACCAGTCTATGTAAAATGTTATGAGGAAAAGTGTTGGCGGACCAAATGACGTGATCCCAGAAGGCTGACGCTAGCAAGCCGGAATCTTGTTGAGTTTGCTAAGAAATGAGGCTTTCATACCTCCAAGAGAGCCGATTATGAGAATTACAAGATGGAGTTTGTAGTCTTGGTACAGCCTGCTCAGCTCGAAAAGAAGTGCTTGATATCACGCCCGTTTTTCTCCCTCCTTTGCCATGATAGTGTCATTGGCTGGTGCCGAGAATTCAATCACGCAAATGATTTTGGCCTTTGAATCTTGGCGGACGATATCAGGCTTCGTAGCACTGATACGTTGAGTGGTGAAGATTGAGAAATTCCAGTAGATCTTACACTGAGCATTCGTCACAACGGACTCGTGTTCCTCCTGGGCGTATGGCAAGACAGGCAACAGATCAACACCATAGAAGTGCCTGAGATGGTAATATAACACTTTTAGAGCCGCATTGTGTCTTTGTGTACCCGTGACGTACATACCTTGAGCATCCGTTCAGAACATGTCGAAGTGTTTCTGGCTCTTTCTTGCACGCTCGGCAGTTGGTATCACCTACAGGTATACTCATTACGCTCGCCGTCTGGGAGGCAAAAAGAAATCCCTCAGTCTCCCATCTCAATCCAGCAGACTTAAGAAACATGTTGGACAGACCCATCGAGAGCTCTTCTCCATGTATTTTGCCGTGGAATTTACCACGGAGGGGATATCCAGCATGTTCTCTTAGTAGAAGCTTCCTGTACTCGACTTTTGAGCACCAAAGGTGTTACTGATGCTAGGCCATGTGTAGTGTCGCTGTTTCGCTATTGAAAGAGATCTTATTTGTTGCATCCAGTAATGCTTCATGGTCAACAGTTTACACTTGTTAGGGTGTGATTTGATTTCCTTAAGTTTCGAGCAAGTGTCCTAACTTTTGGAGTTAATTTTTTATTTGATGTTACGTGGCTGATCACGCACTGAATATTTGATGTATGCCGTATGCCATGTGAGCTCTACATGAATCTTTTTCGCGCCGGTAAGCTTCTTTGCCAACAGGTAGGGATGTCCCTTCTGAGTTGGTCCGACCATTTGAATTGATTTTCTCGTATTTGTCCGGGGCCGTTGGCTGGTCGACCCCTCGGTTCCGTCCTATTGCTACTTTCAACTATTGTGAGTGGCACTGCGCGATACTGGTGACGTAACCGCATAATTCATTGCCTTAGAGAGTTAGCCCAATGAAACTTGGCTCGCTGCAAGAGCTATGTCCCATAACACTGAGATTATCTAATGTAACCTAATGCATCTGGTTCACAGAAATGATTTCCAAAATGCTTCACTCTGAAGCTTACAAGCACATCTCAATCGAAGAGGATGTGCTATATCCTCACGGAAGCCGAACTTTCGAAATCAAGGGTCGCTGTCGATCTCTTGCGTTAGTAAGGTGCTTCTTTAAGCGGCAGTGGCTCTTGAGCATTTCCAACATTTTTTTCACCTGCTTTCTTCCCATGTTCAGGAGTTCTTTAGACTTTCCTAATCATGAATCTTTGAACAACGTTTTGCAATGTATCATACCTTTAGACATTTTTCAATATCTCGCGTGTTCCTCCAAGAGCCACTTTTAACGGCATGCTTAGACGAAGCATACGATGCTCCGCAGTATGTATCGTTTAGGTCTGTTAAGCACTTTTGTGATCTTTCCTTGTGCAAGCACATCTGCTTGCTCATTACCTTAAATGTTCTCATGTCCAGGAATACAGATAAAGTTGACCCAGTTTTTGTTGGACATTTCGAGTAGCTCTTGTAGGTAATTCCAGTCAAGTCTGGATGTAAACTCTTTGGATTGGAAAGCTCTCAAAACGGCTCGACTGTCGGAGCATACATAAATGTGGTGGTTTACAAATCTACGTTTACGAATCTTCTCTGGGTGGGTTTCAATAGCCACGATATCAGCTTGGAATACGATGCGTTATTCGCCCAGTGCGATTGCCAGTGCCGTAAGTATACCAGACGAGTCCTCCCATTGTAAATAAATTGCTTCTCCTCTGTTCATCATGCCAGTCCTCCCTTTCCGGAAAGATGACAATAAGGGTCTTCATGAATGAGTATTTTTTCGGCAAGATATCATAGTGCATAAAAAGGATTTTAACTCTTGATAATATGCTCCATACTAAATCATGCAGATCAAGGGAATTGGGATTTCTATGACCCTCACTTAGAGACAGTATTATGCCTCCGCTGCAGCCATCTGCTCAATCACAAGGTGCAGCGGTTCAAAACTTAAAATAGACTCCAAAACCACCGTTGGGGTTGTTCTTATTGATCTAGAAACTGCCAGACAAAAGACCCTTTGTAGACACGCCAGCTATTTCCTGGAACTAACCAAACTGTTTCTCGGCACCCAGATCAATGGAACATTAGTTATAATTGGTCTAACGATTATCGTATATAACCAGTAAACTATCATGGCTTTGAGTCACCATGTTATTCCAATTGCGCCTCTGCAAGCCCAAAAGACTGCTTCGGCTTTTTTACTACCGCATCAAAATATAGTTTCCAGATTAGTTTAGACTCGAATATGACTCACTATGAACATGGTGGAATACAAATTAGACAATATAATAATTCTGGAAACTATGACGTGATGAGCAGGCCCTCCAAGCATTTGCAGGTTACAACGTTTTATTCGTTTTGAGTACATAGTATTAGTACTCGTCCGCTGGGGGCGCCGTATTTTCCTTTAATACAGAAAAGTCTGCCATCAACGATGAAACGCTCACAAACGCCTCATGAATATTTGCGCCTCATCACTGACTACAACTTGTCTGTGCTTAAGGAAAATGTGGCATCCTCAGCTGACACCTTTTTTTATAAGACTTTGTAAGAAGCAAATGCATGGAGGATTGAAGGGCCTGGTTAGGATTTCTTTGTCTGTGGAACATAACTTATCGCGAGCCGGTAATCAGGTAACAGATTTTATTCACATAGTAGAAAATATACGGTAAACCCTTCTTTAATCGGCCACAAGCAGCCAAGCTCAGATGTAGCAACAACACCGGCGTAGGGAATGCCGAGCCACCATACCAGTTGTAAAAGCGTATAAATAGCCAACCGATTTCAGAGTCTTTTTTTAAAGAGAAGCTAAATAGGTTTCCGATACATCAGCTATGTATTAATTGTTCAAATTGAGTGACATGACTGTGTAATCGATAGATACAGATTCGCAAAACACTAGTTGAGAGTTCATTATAATTGAATAATTTATTGTTCACAATTGTATTGTTGTAAACAGCAGTCTGATGTTTTGTTATGATTTTGAATATTTTTAAAGTGATTTTTGTCTGTAATCCAACTTGATGTCATTTACAAGCATTATAAAACTAAAGAAACGTGTATTTCTCATTGGTATAAACAAATAATATGCAGAAATGCAGAGTTTAAGCAATTGTCGTAATTTGTGGCACATTCTTTTATAGATTTGTTTCAGTAAGTTTACCAGCAATATTCCGGAGCAGTAGATTGATATTTTATAAAAATGTGATTGTTATAAACAAATGGCGAAAACAACTTCGCTGTTTGTGCAATTTTTTAAAGTTTGAGGTATTTTTGTGTAAATTTGTTTCGATTCGTTTGCCAGTGATATTCCAGAACAGTAAATCGACGTTTTATAATAAATGTTATTTTTACAAACGAATTGACAATGTAGATCAATTAAAAGTTGTTTGCAGGATCATAAGAGAAACTCTTTAAAGTCTTTTTCTGCTTGGAGCTCTTTTTCTTTCTTAGTTGAAATCAATTAAGTTTTCAAATATTTCAACGCCATTAATCTATTAAAATAATTTTTCAAAAACAGTACCTTCATTTATAGAAAATTGTACAAACTACGAATCTGCTTCTGACATTTGTTCATCACAATGACATGTTTCACTAAATGTCAATATAATGCACCGTAATATCAGTGGCAAAACAAATTAAAATAAATTTGAAAAAAAAAATACCTAAAACTTTCCAGCATTGCTTCAACTCTGCATTTTATTATATTATTTATTTGTAATATCGAGAAATGTACGTACTTCGTTCTACTCTTCTAATGCTTGTACATGACTTGAAATTGGTGTACAGACAAAAGTCACTTAAAAAATATTCGAAATCATTACAAAATCTTAGACTGCTGTTTATAACAATACAAGTGTGAATACGAATTTCCTAATTTATTATAAACTGTAAATTAATATTTTCAAAAATCAGGTATGACAAATCTCTTTCAAATTTATTAATCTAACGGTTAAAAAAGCATCAAAATTGGTTGAAAATCTAAGCCAGAATATTATTTTGAACATTTTCTCATCCAGTCTCGACACTGTGCGACACTTACTTGTTTCCGAGCAAAACAATTTTCTTTTTTTTCAATCCATCAACATCAAATCGTTACCCCGAGCTTTTGAAATTAACATTGGGTGTTCAATGGGAAAACCTCGGTTTTCAAAGAAATAAAAAAAGTCTTTCTTATTAATTTTTTGTAAATTAATTGAGGAACAGTCAAGGAATAAACTCCCACTAATACCCTTTAATTTTGTGCCCCCAAACCCCTCACATTGTGCCCGGAAAATGCTCCAAGAAATTCAAAATAGTGTTTTATGTAAAACTCATGTTGAAGACGGTACTTTTAGAAAACATGTTTAACATTAATTATTATTTATATTCGACAAGTCCACAAGCTTCCAAGTATTTTTAACTGAGTTTTAATTGTTTAAACAATCATTATTGTATACAAAAATTTGTTTGCTTTCAAATCGTCAATAGTTATTATTTTTCGCGAGAAACGATACAATTGACGAATATAAATAAAAAAAGATTTCTTGTTTAACACGTTTTTTCATTTTTGGAACTATTTTCATTTGCTTAAAAAAAGTTTCCCTTGTAAATGAATTTTTTCAAATTTTTCAAATCCCCGCCTTCTTTTTCCTGAAATGTTTAGGAATAACATGCACTGTTACAGTATACTTAATATAAATTTTCGGTTTGTTATCTTTTTGCTTGTCGGGGAGATTTTTTTTCCAAAACCTTGCTAATTTTACAATTTTGAATTTTATAAAGGTTTTGTTTATTTCAGTTTATCCAGTTAATTGCACCATCTCAAAACCCAATATTTAAAAGTAATAATAAAAATTAGTAACGTTATTTTCGATTTTTGCAAAAAAAATTGAAAAACCTCAAGACCTCATCTTTGTTTCCTGAAATTTTTAGGAATAATATGTACTAATATAGTCTAATCACCATAAATTTTCCATTTGGTATTTTTTTACTTTTTGGTGAAGAAAATTATTTTAATTTAGTTTCAAAACCTTGCCTTTTTACTTTTGCAAAAAAACTTATTGTACCTTTAAAATTTTCAAACATTTGTGAAAAGTGTAAGCATGTCAGTATGTCAGTATGTTAATTTGAAAAAACACGTGTCTCCTCATTTTCACCTGCAAAAACGTATTACATAGGCAAGGTAATGCTGAACATATCGGCCAGCATTATTTGAAATGGATTCGGTCTGTACTGGGAATTCACCAGACAATAATATGCCTTAACATAACATATAAATTACCATCCAAAAGACACTTATCCGAATTTGCCTCATAAGGTGTAAGGATTTGTTTTTGTCCCTTATTCCGAGATCGAAAAATTTTTCGAATCATTAAACCTTTTTTTAAACAACTGAATAGACATTGGATAGCTAACGGACAATTGCGGATTGACTGTTTTCGGACATATTTGTTTCATCTGTCTCCAAAAATTGCGACGCGTGTTTGTATTAAAGCGCATTACGCTCTGTATAAAATAATTTTTAATCAAACAACATTGCCATAAAGGATTCATGAAATCCCAATATGAAAATATGTATTTTAAAACAAATTAATCCGATATTCCTTCTTGCAGGATCAAGTTCACCGTCCGAACGTCACCCTTATGGCGAGTGGCCTCGATTATACGTCACTGACCTTCGTCTTGGTGCTGGATTTTCTGGACACATATATCTCGATCCAGATTTTATTATATTTCGTCGTCGCCTTAGTGTACTTGGATTTATTCGGCTTCGTCCTAATTTTGATAAGAACGTAGAACTCGAATATCGAAAATACACTTTTCAACCAAAAACGCCTGTTCAACTTTGTATAGAAGAAAAATCGCAACGTTTTATGAACATACCAGCTGGAGAACAAATTGTATTGGTAAATACTGCAGGTTGGGCACTTGCCGTACTGTTGCCGACAGGTTTCCATATGGCAATACACCATACAAAAGGTCAAAAATTGCGTTCGAAAGTAAACATAAACGACCACACGGCTGTAGTATTGTATGGAGATGATTTTAAGCACGTTCTAGTAGGCCCCAAACGCTCATTAACAGGGTGCTTTGAAGAGAGACAATCAAGGGAGAATTCTCTACTCAGAAGCTACTGAAAGAAATCTAAAACTTTTAGTCAATTGCGTATTATCCAAGCAGATACCTATGCTATGCATGGATATGTAAACGTGGATGTTTAAACTAAGATTATTATTTGCCCAATTCCTGTAACACTGAAAGCGAGCGCTTAATTTTTTTTTTTACGTGGAAGATTACCGCTCTCAGAATAATACTGGATTAGGCTTATACAGTGAACAGGCCACGGTGGCTGTTCATTCACTTGTACGTGTTTGGCATGGTTATAATGATATTGTGTGAAAAATGTTCTGTTAGCAGTTAATTAAACACATAAATCGATTTTTTTACAGGGCTTCAATATTTTGAATTTGATCTTAAATTATTCGTAGGATGTCGAAAGAGCTGTAATCGGCAATAAAATCGTATTTTCCAAAAACTTTAGGTGAAAATCAGTTTAGCCTAAACGTTTAGTGTTGATGGAAAATCCGATCCTATTGACGCCATAGAAGTCCTCCAATCGACATTGGTTACAAAATAAAAACTTCATAATTAAATTAACAATGCTGCAAAAAATACAACAAATTATCTATAGACGAATGTAAAATCAGATTTTGCGAAAATATATTCATTATTATAATGTAATATCTGGTTTTAGAAATAACCTGTTATAAAAAATAAAAACCTCTTTGTTCCTTGAAGCTTTGTTGTCTTTTCTTCTTTCGTTTATAGTGTGACAGGGTAAAATTGACATACCTGTCACTTCAATTAAAATCCAACATGCCAGCTTCAGAAAGTTAAAATTGTGACCAAGGCGAAAGTCACATCTCGACCAGGAGCACTCACCGAAAAAGATTGTTAATTTTGGTTACTTATTCCTTGAAATATTTGTTTTCATGTTGCCTAACCCCCACCTGTCAAATCTGAAATTAACGGCAACAACAACAGAAGCCAGGGACGAGTCGTCGCATCAGATGTTTGTCAGGAGTTGCTAACGTACCCTGGATAAAGTACTTATCACCAACCGTAGTTCAACCATCCCACGTCCCCACGGTGACCGATTCCATACAAAATGGCGGACCTCGAGCACCCTGTCTAGTTAACATCATACCTGGCCACCACTTTCCACTGGTCTTTCAGAGCCATGTCATCGGGGCGTGACGTCACGACCAATTCACCATTAGAGTCCATGGCAACCACGGCGGAGACGCTACGTAGAAGTATTGCCAGGGTTAAGCTCCATATTACCAGGACATGTGACGTCACGATCCTGAGACTGCAATAAAGGGACCGGAAGCCTGAGAAATGTAAGCTCATTGGTCGTCGAACGGACTATCGGGCGAACCTATCAAACAACGAACGCAGCCATCATGGAGGACCTGTTACCGAAAATCAAATTGAGTAAATTGTAAAACTCGGTAATCATGCACAGCCGTACAATTTTAGATTCAACTAGGAATTGTTATTATCTTAATTATGCTCTTACTTGTATACATATATGTATTTATATTTGCGATTCATTGTTCAACGTACCAATGAGAGACTTTTCTTGCACATGCGTGCTCCCGTCTGGTCGAGGATAGGACAGTTGAGACACAGTTGACACACAGTTGACACTTAGTTTGGTTAATACTTCACATTTAACTCCGTTATAATTTTGAATTTACCGCCCTAATTTTTGAAGCTCGAGAATTTTGGAAACATTTCAAGTCTCCCTAAACTTTGATTCGCTCAAGGTCATTAAGCTAGTGACACGAATTTAGAATTAGATTTATATGGATATGAGAATTTTATCACGCTTATGTAGTTTTTACGAAAAATATTTCTTTAGTTTCAGTTAGTGACTTTTTAGTTCACAGTCCCTCTAATAGGCGCGCTGTAGTCTGAAACTCAATAAACTTCGAATTCCGATGTAAACTTTAGGATTTAGCGTAGAATATTGTGGTCTCAATAATGCCTATTAGATTTACGTTAATATTTTCGCAAATATTGTCACGGAAATCAGTTACAACAAAGTCAGTTAGTCAACGATCAGTTTCAGTTCATTGCTTCCCCGGTAGTTGCGCAGTGACGTTATGTATATGAGCGCGCCTTCATGCGAGCACCCTTCGAGTTCACGGTCTTGGTCCGAAGCTATGAACAGGGTAATCCTTTTTGTTATTTCGGCAAGCGACATAGTGACGGGTCCCGGGTTGTAAATCCTCTGGACTTCGCTCCGATCCAGCCATTGCCTGGCTTGGCTGGATATTGGCCAGCCAGCGACCACGTGGTCGCGCTATAGTCTACTTCTAAAAATTGCCGCGAAATGATTGTTTTGTTCGCTTCTTTTTTTGCATAAATAAAATACCGAATTGCTTTATCACATTTTAATTCATGTTGCCGTTGTGATTTTAAGAACCACCGCTGTGACACCTATCCTCATACTATCCTTACTTTCTCCATTTCAGGTTTCATTCAGCTATGTAAAAATATCGCTTTTTTTATTGACCTTATGTTATTACGTGCCTGGCTGGCGACCACATAAATCATCAACACAACGATATACGTATACCCATGCATATACGTATATAAATACATTATATGCCTGTGTATACTTACTGAGGGGAAATCGACATGCGTTTGGGGGCTATAAACCACCCATCACAATAAAACGAAGAAATCTGGAAAAATCGACATGTATTATTAAGAAAAACTGTAAGCAAAGTTATTTATTTTTTAAAATGAATAATACGATCTCTATTAAGTTCATTTAATTCTATAGGCACGATAACTTCTGAAAGGCCATACAGATTGTATTGAACTTTGACATACTTTTTTAAGACCTTAGAAAAAGGACGAATTCTTTAACAGTGATTTTTGACCAACAGTTCTGGTTATATCTATGACATATTAACCGTACAAACCAACTTGGTTAGAAATAATTATTTATTTGGAAGGCTTTCTCGTTTTTGAGCGAAATCTAGGACTTCAAAACAGGGATGATAATCACTTTCGATGATCCAGATAAATTCACAAATATTCTACAAACAAACTAGAATGTAATTAAATATAGATTATTTAAGTATATTAAATTTAGGCAATTACACATTGAAAGCTAGATAATTAATATGAATTAAGAACAGGATTACGTTCCTCTATTTACTTTGATTTTACATTCCTTGATTTTATCCTGATTGATTTTATTCAAATCTGGTCTGCTCAGGATACTCTTCAGGGATCTATATTGTATAGATATCTATATTCTATAGCTGTGTACAAAATCATATTTTGCGAAAAAGTATTCCGTATGGAAATGTATTATCTGGTATCGGAAATAACTTGCTATAAAAAAAAAACAAGAAAAAAAAAACGTTTTTTCCACAAACCATTTTTTTTTGTCTTTTGTCTACTCGTTTTTGAACGAAATCTAGGACTTCAAAGCAGGGATGAAAATAACTTCGACAGATCAAGATAACTACACAAATATTCTTAAAATAAATTGTAATGCAAATAAATATATATTATTTAAGGATTTCAAATGTAGGAAGTTACACATTGAACGATTAATTAACACGCATTAAGTAAATTAAACATTATAAGTTTTTATTTGTTGATTCAGACTTACTGGTTTTTTATTCCGATCTTTCTTGACACACTTACTTGAAATCGATGTTTCCAAGTGACAAGGTTCATACTTGAATTAGTATTAATTAGCATGCACGATAGGGTTGCAGACATTTTTTTTCAAATGTGAGTTATAAAATTAGTGAATGTTATACTTGGAGTATAGAAACAAAGCTTGTGTATAATATTTCCGGAATTCGTATATCTTTTGCTTTATTGATATGAAAATATTCGTAAATAGTGAATCTGTTTTATATCTAGTGACTTTTTTAAAAAGACTATGTACAAAAAACCTGTCGCAAGCTTCAGACAAATATATTGCTTCAGATATCCGAAAAACTATATATTCTTAAATATACTTAAATTTCGGTTCAGTCTAGTAATAAAAATTACACTTTAAAGTACAAAAAATTATAATTCAGAAAATCATATCTATCATCTGTAGAAAAATGAAAGTATTAGGTTTGCAGTGAATTTAGAAAAATTCAGGGGAAATATTTAACTAGCATAAACATAATTGCCTTTTTGAAAGTATTACTCTCAAAATTCAGTTTATTTATTACCATCATATCAGTACTTCTGCCATTATTAATTCCTCATTATTTATTCCAAATATTTATTTTACTATTTTCGGTGTTCCTAGACATTGCACTATTCATTATTATATTCGGAAGTACGTTATGTGTGTAGCGATATATATCAAAAGTGTCTAACCTTAAAAAATCTTTTTACTCTCTTGCGCCCAGGGAAGACTCTCGCGCTCTCCCTATCAATAGGTGCACCTATGCTAGTGGGAGTACCGACGAGAATTGCCACGAATAGGAGCACCTATACTTGCCATTCTCAAATGATTCTCGCAGATAAGAATCGCCAATCGACAGGAGCACTTGTGATTGTCAATTTCGAAAGCCGTAGAAATATCAATCAACGGGCGCACTCGTGGTCGGTTGCCATTTCGCGCATTTCCGACTTTTCCAACATTTAGTACAATTATGTTTGAAAGTATTAAAAATGGGAATAAAGTCGCTTTAAGTGCATTTTAAGTCTTACAAGTGTCATGGTCATCAGTACTGATGGTACATTGTAAAAAATAGTTGGGTGAAAACACTAGAAATAGTAAGTATAAAAGTCCACCGCTATTATTGGAATCTTTTCGGCGGATATATGATAACAAATTGTGAGAAAAAATGCTATACCACAAAAAATATAGGGAAGAAAAAGATCAAATTTATGACAATAGGTGAGTCATTGTTACTGATTTGGCTCACACCTTTGGCACACTTTACGGTTACTTACACATTTTCCGTACATATATTTGTTGCATGCATCACATGCTGATTTTGTTGTGTTCTTGTTGCAGAATCCCACTTGACACTGTTTTCGAGGTCCATCAGCATTGTGGGGAACAGCTGGTCCATTATCACTCATCTTACATAGCCTGCTTGATGCGTAAGGTTTAGCCAACTCCTCAACAACCTGCAGGATGAATTTGCGCCGGCCGATTTCAGAACCAAACACAACTCTGTGCAAAGTGACACATCTGGTCGGCGCTATCCACGCCGGCCTTTGTCGCATTGTAAAATAAAACTGATTCTGGGTTTTTCTTGTCAGATGTTTCATCTACAGTAATCCCTGTATGTAGGCTGCTGAGGACCAGGACATTCTTGAAAGTTTTTCCTGGTCAGAGGTAAGTGTGATGTCACCTGTCTTGTAAATGACTGAACTATACATTGGGTCCTTGGCCTTCTGGAAGGAGGGTGGCACTTCTCTCTTATTTTTGTTTAGAGTCCCTACAAGACTAGTACTTTTTTCCTTCAGTGCTTTGGCCAGAGAGACAGACGTAAAGAAATTGTTTGTAGTGACGTTTCGTCCTTCGCCTAGAAATGACTCTAGGAGGCGCAATGTGACATACTCTCCGACGCTTTTATCTGCAGGCCCTGATTCATCCTTCCCCAAGTAAGGGAATGCATTCAGAACATATCTTTTCTTGGTATCTGTAGCAACCCAATACTTGATACCATATTTGTCTGGTTTATTAGTCATGAACTGAGTAAAAGGACAGCGACATTTGGAAGGGAAAAGCTGCTCATCCACAGTTATATTTTGAGTGGGTTTGTAGCAGGCTATACAATTTTCAATCAATTTATCGCATACTTCAGAGACTAAGCAGAACTTGTTTGTTTGTTTCTTCAAGTATCTTGTCTGTTTATCATCACACCGAAGATACTTCTGTATTTCTTGAAATCTATTACGGGCCATAGTTCTAGAAAAGAATGGTGGACCCCATAATTTGTCCCACAGTACACTGAGACTTATAGAGCGTGCACCATATGTCCCACGCGCG
This sequence comes from Andricus grossulariae, assembly GCA_011634705.1. Lineage (NCBI taxonomy): Eukaryota > Metazoa > Arthropoda > Insecta > Hymenoptera > Cynipidae > Andricus > Andricus grossulariae. Next base: position 16,223 of record JAABKJ010006792.1, read on the forward strand.
TACAAAATTGCTAAGAATGCATCCAATTCTACCAGCGATATCGTCCAAGAGTTATCCTGTGTCACCCTTCTTGCCTCCTTCTCAGTATATTGTTTTACTGCACGGAGGAGTGCGTCACAAATAAACAGCCTCCAGGTACTAGCTGGAGAATCTTTGTCCATACTTCGTCGGGGATAGCCAGTGGGGCCTCCTGCCTCCCTAAGAACATTCTAATTCCCACGTCTTTCCGCTGTATCACCTGGCTTGATTCTTGTCCACACTGTTCCTTCCTTGCTTATTTCTTGCTCACCTATTTTTGCTCATCCAAGTTGCTGCGCAGCTGTTTCGGCGGTGCCGGTGGAAGGGGGGCCTCATCTTCAGCATCGCCACCGACGGGAACTCCAGAAGGATGCGGCAGCGCGGGCGTATTGCTAGCACGGCCTGGACGGCTGCTGGGTATGCGGCCTCTGTTACCGTGGTCTATCCTACCACGATCATCAGCTTGAACTGAAATCACAGTACACGTTTGTATCTAGCAATAGCATGTGTATTTCAGTTCCCAGGATGAATCAAATAAAGTTGTTATACAAAGCTAGAAACCTTGATTATTCTTAGATGCACCTCTGCGGCTAGCAGCACTCCCTGTGCGCCGTTGCTCGCCTTTTTCTGTTGAAATACCTGTAAAAGAAGTCATACATGCGCCTTTGAATTAGTCTAGCAAGGAAATGCGTGTTTAGAATAGAAATGGGCAATGCACAATTTTACATACCAGAAGAACAAGCATCTTGTGTGCGATTTTCAACTGCAGGGGATGGATGGTCTTCATGGGTAGATAAGGGATTCTCTTCACAGCCATCAGAAGACTTATCTCATGAGTGAGTTGGCACGTACTCATCAGAAGATTCATCCTCAGATGACAAATTAGAACCATCTTCATTTTCGAAATGCGCCGAAGAAATATCTTGAAGCGCCCGTAAAATACCCGCTTCTGTAAAGCCACATTGACGTGAGGCCATGGCGAAAGGATGCATTACTGTGAGCACCGTGGCACTAGCCGCTGCTCGCCGGTTCAGACACGTTCCAACTTGCCCAGCGCGCTGCACTACTCAGTATATCGCCTGTACAACGAAGAGCGGGAGCGAGAGTACCGAGCAATACGATATTTTGAAAACGCATTGACAAGCAAATTTCAAAATCGAGAAAAACATTCGAAGGGACAAATAAATAAAAGTCATGAAGCGGAAAGATCAACTCCAAAAATTACGGACATAGTCAAAAAATGAAAATTGAAAACCGTCAAATGACGGCCCTCGGTACCACTAGCATTAAACCGAGGAACTGCTTTTACGTTGCACTCAGAGGTCGCCCGAATCTAGATAGACGAGAAGCTGAAGCTCCTCTTTAAGAGGAGGCGGCTGGAATCCAATTGGAGCATCAGACAGCTACTCAGAATGACCTAGAGCTAGAGCGCTAGAAGGCTCAACCCGAGGACAAGCGTCTACACCACAGATTCAGAGATCATTCGAATTCACAGAGACGAGAAGATGAACCTTCTCTTCAAGCGCAGGCCGCTGCAATCCAAGTGAAGCGTCAACCAGCTGCTGCCACAAACACATAAGTCTCCCGAATCTTAACAGACGAAGAGCTGAAGCTCCTCTTCAAGAGTTGGCCGCTGTACTCCAAGTGGAGGCTCAAAATGCCCTAGAGCCAGAGCCCCATTAGGCTTAAGCCGAGGAACTGCCTTTACTTCGCAGACTCAGAGGTCGCCCGAATCTAAACAGACGAGAAGCTGAAGCTCCTCTTCAAGAGGAGGCGGCTGGACTCCAAATGGAGCATCAACCAGCTGCTCATAATGCACTAGATCCAGAACGCTAGAAGGCTTAACCCGACGACCAGCCTCTACACCGCGGACTCAGAGGTCGTCCGAATTTACAGATATGAGAAGCTGAAGCTCCTCTTCGAGAGGAGGCCAGCTGCTGCCACAGACAAAGAAGTTCCCCGAATCGTAACATACGAAGAGCTGAAGCTCCTCTTCAAGAGTTGGCCGCTGTGCTTCAAGTGGAGGCTCAAAATGCCCTAGAGCCAGAGCCCCAGGAGGCTTAAGCCGAGGAACTGCCTTTACTTCGCAGACTCAGAGGTCGACCGAATCTTAACAGACGAGAAGCTGAAGCTCCTCTTCAAGAGGAGGCGGCTAGACTCCAATTAGAGCATCAACCAGCTGCTCAGAATTCCCTAAATCCAGAAAGCTAAAAGGCTTAATACGAGGACCAGCCTCTACACAGCAGACTTAGAGGTCTCCCGAATTTGAAGATACGAGAAGCTGAAGCTCCTCTTCGAGAGCAGGCCGCTGCAATCCAACTGAAGCGTCTAACCAGCTGCTGATACAGACAAGGAAGTTCCCCGAATCTTAACAGACGAAGAGCTGAAGTTTCTCTTCAAGAGCTAGCCACTGTACTCACAGTGGAGGCTCAACAAACTGCTCAAAATGCCCTAAAGCCAGAGCAGCAGGAGGCTCAAGCCGAGGAACTGCCTTCACATCGCAGACACAGAGGTCGCCCGAACCTAGACAGACGAGAAACTGAAGCTCCTCTTTAAGAGGAGGCGGCTGGACTCCAAATGGAGCATCAACCAGCTGCTCAGAATACCCTAGAGCTAGATAGCTAGAAGGCTCAACCCGAGGACCAGCCTCTACATCGCAGACTCCGAGATCGCCCGAATTTACAAAGACCAGAAGCTGAAGCTCCTCTTCAAGAGCAGGCCGCTGCAATCCAAGTGAGGCGTCAACCAGCTGTTGACACAGACAAAGAAGTTCCCGGAATCTTAACAAATAAAGAGCTGAAGTTTCTCTTTAAGAGCTGGCTGCTGTACTCCAAGTGGAGACTCATCAAAATGCTCAAAATGCCCTAGAGCCAGAGCAGCAGGAGCAACTACCTGTACGTCGCAGACTCAGAGGTCGCCCTAGTCTACAGAGACGAGAAGCTGTAGCTCCTCTTCAAGAAGAAGCAATGGAACAGGTTCAATTCAGACGTGCGAATAATGATGAAATCAATGCAAATGGAGCACACGGTGATTTCTAATCCGATTATTCGATTATTCGTTATGTCCGTTTTGTTTATTTGTTCATTTGATTCGTTTTAGCCGGCCTGAGTTTTTGTGGGCGCCTAGAAGCATTTTGCAAATGGGTTCCACATGGGTTTTAAAAAGGGTCTTATCCGGCCCTAAGAAGGGATCTAAAGCGCTTCTCAATGGTAGAGAAAATTATAGCCACTCGGGTTCTACACGGGCTTGAAGCAGGTTGTAGTCGGCCCTAAGAAGGGGTCTAAGTGGTTCTATACGGGCTATATGCGGTACCCTAAATGGGTTCTGTATGGTCTTTAACCGACCAAAAAAGATTATTATCATTGTACTTTATTTAAATTTCTTTTGACATAATTTGTATATGACAATAATATAATCACTTCACATGTCATCGCACGCTTTTAGTACTATTAAAAATCAGACACGCGCGGCGCGGGATATGAACTTACTTCTATAACTACCCAATCTATTTCTACGCATCGCATTCCCTAACAACCAAGCCTCTCGGCTATATTAAACTTGAAATATTGTATCAAAATCTCAAACGTGATCAATCACAATGGGATAGAAGCTCAAAAACCTGGCCAAAAGTCAAGATTTCATCACATTTGTATGAAAATTGGTGTAAGGGGTTTTTCAAATTGCTTATTTTGAATTTGACGTCAAAAGTTACAAATTAAGACTGGCAGATCCAATATAGCCGCCAACATTTCCAAATTTTTACATATTTGTATGAAACTGAGTTTCAGGCGGGTTTTTAGGTCGCTGATTGCGAATTTCGCAGCAAACGTTATACACTTTTCTTTGGGAGTTTTCGAAATCCCTGATTTTAAAATTGATGTCACAAATTCAAAATTGAGGATAGCAGATGTATTATTATTATTATTTGGCCGCCTGTTAGAACTTTCATTCATAGATATATGTATGAGACCAGACATTTTTTTCACACAAATGGTCGATAACAATAACGATTGTAGATCGTTATCCAATTTTTCTGACAAAGTTGGAATATTAGTTTTCGGAAGTGTATTACGAAATTTGTAATAATAGAATGCTGTTAATCCCCTGGAAATAATTTTTCTCATTATTTGTTTGTCTTAAATTTAATACATTTTTGAACGTGTAGAATTTCACACGTCATTAAAAAAATGATTCCCGATAGAAACACGCTAAACCAGTATTAATGCCCACAACGAACTTTGAAATAGTTTCTCGCTTTACGTGTCTGCTAGAGCCTGTCTTCACCCTCATATACTCCCACATCTTCGAATATAGTGACGCCAGACAGAAAACCACTCTAGACCCGTATAGAAGCCCACAAAAAACTTCAAAGTAATTTCGCACTCTGCATGCCTGCTATGAACGAACTTAGACCCTGCTAGACTTCCACATTTGTAAATAAAGTGATGGAACGACGCTAGCCCCGTATAGACGCCCTAAGCGAACTTTAAAATAATTTCTTGCTCTGCGTGGCTGCCGGAATCCGCCTAGACCCTGCTAGACTAGCAAATGTGTAGATAGACTGATTCCGATGAGAACCACGCTAGACCCGTATAGACGCCAATAACGAACTTTTAAAAATAATGATCATTCACCCATCCCGGACTGGACCATATATGTATCTCTAGGATGTTCCTAGAACATCCTAGGGATATCTAAATTTCTGCTTTGGTCGAAATCTTGATATCTTTTTTTTATAGCAGAAGCAATTGGCGCTGTTGATGTAGCTCATAGAAATTATTATACCATCTAAGTATCGTCAGGGGATAAAGGACGAGCAGAAGGAATACAGGAGAAAGGTACTTGCATCAATTGATGTATTTAAGCTAAGAAAAAATAATTTGTGAAGTAAACTCCTAATTGCAACAATATGGTCACGCGCGCTCGATGTGCAAATCAGTTGATCAGAATAGCACTAGCCGACCATGCCGAAATCCGCTGCCCCTTTTGTCGCATCATTCTTCCGGAGTTTTTGCAGCCTCGACTGCCAATCGCGTGATTCTCCTTATTTATTTTATGAAAAGCTAGAGACATCCAAAGAGCGCAGATACAGAAAGGGTTTTAGGTAAATTTAGGGATCCAAAAAAAATTATAACGGGGAAAAGTTAGTTTATGGTTAAAAAGGGCCTATTCATTACAAATACATGGTTTCGACATAAAATGATCCACACGTACACCTGGTCTAAAGGAATTAACCGCAGTATAATTGACTTCGTTATTGCCGATGAAAGACTAAGAGAACTAGTTAAAGATACAAGAGTCATGAGGGGTTCCGAATGCAATACTGATCATTACCTTTT
>JAABKJ010006793.1:0-21579 GCA_011634705.1 Andricus grossulariae
TTAACAAAAGTGAATGTATACATTTGAAGATGATTATTATTAATTGTTATGTCAATACCTTTTTTAATGCGCTTGTTCTAAAATGAATAATATAATTTGACCAGTAACAAAAGTTGAGGTTTCAAAGTTAAAATATAAATTTTAATTAAAAAGTAAATTTTCTTCGAAAATAGTTCAAACAAATAATAAAATTTATAACTAAAGAGAAAATCTTCAGGAGGAAGCAACTGCAAGAAGAAAGAAATGTAAATATAAATACAAGGAAAATAAATTACTAACCAGAATATTATATCAGGGTTACCGTAAAACTTTATTTTAAAAATTCTCTAGTTTTTTCCTGACCAATTTTTCATTTTCCCTGACCATTAGTATTCAAAGACCAGAATCTTAAATTTGCAACATTTTGCTTCTAGAATCTTTTATAAACGCAATAGAACAATTTCAAATTTAAATTTAAATTTTTGTATCCTTGACAGTTATATTTGGGACATTCCCTGAATTTTGCAAAAAAAAATTCTAAATCCCTGACTTTTCCCTGACCAATGGAACTCTCTGACCTATTTTTTAAATTGTTGTTGGCTAGGTTAGTTTTTCACTCACCATATTTCTTTGGCATTTAAAATTAAATTCATATTAAATTTCTGTACAATTACTGCGAGTTATTTGTTTCATTTGCGATTTTCCAAATACATTCGGACTTCAATTTGTGCACGGTGTTGCTTCAATATTGAGGCTCTCCGAACGTAAACAGTCAGGGCCGAGGGACCAGAGTGAACTGACGCAACGTAACGCAGTCATCCAGCTTGGCCGCTGTAGTACTGCGCTTTATCGCCATACTAATGAAAAAAGGGCTACAATTGATGTCCGAGTGTATTACGTACATGAATAAAGGACCCCCCCACCTACCTAACAAAATATCTCGACCCCCCCCCCCACTTGAGCTGCCATGTAATTTAAGTACGGTCACTTATCGTCCTTCCGCGTTCTACTATTTTTAAGAATGTGAAAAAAGCAGTTAATTATTAAAGAATGGGTAGTAGTGAGAAATATGATACAATTAAATGACATAACTTGGTTGCTCTATTGTGTCATATTTTTTTAAAAGCATACCAGAGTCTATAATAATTAACTTTTGTACATTGGTCGAGGCATCCCAGCGCCAAACTCTCTGGCGCACTTGGATCGCGACAATGAAACCATAAGGGAAAATGAAAAGGCGAAAAAAAGAGCGGTTAAATATCCGCAGCGATAAAGTTGAACACGTATAATGTAAATTGATGTTGCTATCGTTAGTGGACGGGTAGGGCCATATATCGCTTCTGCTCTGACAACCATCCCACCTTCTCCTCCCATTACTCCTCACCGATAAAGAGTTTTTATGATATTAAAAAATTTCCCTTCAAAATAAATTGAACATAATTAATGCAATTTTAATTTATACAGTACGTGGAAAAATTATTGATTATTCAATATATTTTTCCTTCTTAGCGGCCGTTCAAGAACTACGTCACGCTATTTAAAACACTTTTTACACCCCCTCCCCCATTTGAGAGACTGCACAGCCGAAAATGATCTCAAAACAGGGGAAATAGGGCGATTCTTCAAGAAAATAGGGGAATAAATTTCGTTGAATAAAATTAATGTTTAGGTACCATACTGCATTTTATATAAAATGCTTAAGATTTCAAGTTGAAATATATTAAATTTTCAACAAAATAGTTGAATTTTTAACAACAACGAAATTAATTTTGTACCAAAAGAGATCAATTTTCAGCGAAAGAGTTTAATTTTTAACCAAATAATTAAATTTTCCAGAAAAAAAATAATCTTGAACCAAATAGGTACATTTTCAGCCCACGAGGGGGAATGTTGAAATAAAAAAGAGAAATTTTCAGCAAAAGATTACAATTTTTATTCAAGATAGATTTTCCAGTCAAGAAATAAAAAATATTCAACCAAACTTTCGAATTTTCAATCCGAAAGAAAAGAATTTTCAACCAAAAAGTTAATTTTTAACCAAACAGTTGAATTGTCAGGCCAAGAAGACGAATTTTTTTAGAAGAAAGTCGAATTTTTTAATCAAAACTTTTCTACCAAGAAAGATGAATTTTCAATCTAAAAAAGGATAAATTTTTAATTCAAAAACACGAATTTTCAACGAAGCTGTCGAGTTTCCAGAAAAGACAACTTTTCAACAAAATAGTAGAAGTTTCAACAATATAATTACATTTTCAAACAATTGTAGAATGTGTTATTACATAGTTGGATTCTTGTCCCACAAAGATGAATTGTTGTCAAAATAGTTGAATTTTCAAGACAAAAAGATGATTTTTTTAGAAGACAGTCGAATTCTCTACCAAGGCCTTTTCTACGAAAAACATTAATTTTTAATGCATAAAAGATAAAATTTTAATCCAGAAACAAAAAATTTTGAACAAAAAAGTTTAATTTTAGAACACAAGATGACTCCACAAAATAGTTGAGCTTTCAACAAGATAATTGAATTTTCAACAAAATAGTTGAATTTTATAAACACATAGTTGGATTCTTGATTTACAAATATGAATTTTCAACAAAATAGGTAAATTTTGAACAAAAAAATGTAATTATTAACTAACCAGTTGAATTTGGAGCCAAATAGTGGAACTTTAAAGCAAAAGGGACAATTTTTCGAAAAAATATTAAAATTTTAAACAAAATAATTAAATTCTAGACAGAACGGTTCCTTTTTTAACAAAATAATTAAATTATATATTATATTATATAATAATCAAACTATATAATATTTGAATCAAGAGAGGATTTTAATTTTCGATCGAAAACAGTCTAAATTTAACCAAAAAGATGAACTCTCAACAAAAAATGGAATATTTGATATTTCAACCAAAAAATACTTTAATTTTTAATCAAAAACCAAAATAGATTGATTTTTAACCAAACAGGAACATTTATAACCAAAGAAGATACAATTTCTACCAAAAGGTATGAATTCTGAAAACAAAAAGACAAATTTTCAGGATACTGGTTTATATTTCTACCAGGAAAGATTTTTCTTCAACCCAAGTAGATGAATTTTCAATAAAACAGTTGAATTTTGAAGCCAAAAAGATTAATTTTCTACAAAACAGTCGAATTTTCAACAATTAAAGTTAATTTTCAAGCTAATAGTTGAATTTTAAACCCAAGCGATTAATTTCCAACAAAAAATGGAATTGTAAAATTTTCAGTTGAAAAAAATTTATTTTCAACCACAAAAATAAATGTTCAACAAAGTATTTGAAATAGTCAAGCAAAAAGAGGGGCCTTTAACTAATACAATGAATTTTTAATAAACTAGTTCCACTTTCAGCCAAATAATTGAATTTCTATTCAAGGAGATTAATTTATTATCAAAAAGGGCGAATATCAAAATACATCAATTTTTAACCAACTTGTTGAATTTTCAACTAAAAGCGATCAAATTGATGATTATTGTCCACAAAAAATATAATAGTAGACTTTTCATTTAAAAACAATTAACTTCTAGCGAAAAATAGTTGGATTTTCTCATTGGGTTCTGTTAATTTAGTTCGCATTTAAGCTATAAAAGAAAAAAACGAGAGAATATTCTTGAAAATGGGGAAAAGAGAGGGATTTTGTTAGAAAGTCGGTATAGAGGGGAATAGTGGAAAGAGCGTGAATTGTGAATTTAGATTATTTACTTGTAAAATAAAGTCACTAATTTTCATTTTTTCAGGCATTCCAAAAAATTGTTATTCACGTTTTATTTATATTTATATTTCAGATTAAACTTTAGCTTACACCATCTATTAAATTGCATTTGGACGAATATAGTCGACTAGTTGACGTAGACTATATTTTTCAAAGCGGATCTTTTATTCCATCTCGCAAAGTTCTCGAACGTCTCTTGGTCGATTAAACCTTCTGCCAGTTGAGCTGCGAGAGCATTTCTTTCTAGTTTTCTCGATTTCATGTTTTCTTGGCCTTTTCCACTCTTTTCTTCCCATCTGAGCATATACCTTCGTGGAGGAATTATAATTGAAATTTGTAATTATGGCACTCGGTAGCGCTAGTGCAAAGCTTCAAAGGGCAAAGGAAGAAATAATCCTGTTGGGATTCCTGCATCACGTTGAATACGGTTCTAAATCCTGTATTTAGAGTTTCTCAGAGAAGGAACAAATTAGGCGAATAATCTGCAGTAGCTGTCATAAAGTAATTTGAATATTTTGGCAGGAATTGCCCAAATATTATGTAATTTAAGTTTATTGCTTCTCAGATTAAAGCAGTCTGTAACAAGTGGGTGATGGGGTGGTTTTGGTTTTCTGCTGTTTTCCACTTCTCTGACCAAATATTCAGGCGAGTGAGAGCGCTTCTAATAAAAATCCGGCTGCAGATACTAGGGGATTTTAACAATTGAAAAAAAACAGAGGATTGAGTATGTCAGGCTAGGAGGATTATTATGAGATACGATATTTGAAAACAAAATATTTGATTCACGCGGGAAATTCTCTGAAATTAGTAAATATACATAAGAACTGTAATAACAATTGTTCGTTTTGCATCTACAAAATTATTCTATTCAAAACTAGAGTATGCTACCGCGTGCATTCGAAGTTTAATATTTTTAGTTAACAGTATTATTTATTATAATTAATATAACTTTTTAAATTGAAATATAAAATGTTATTAATTAATTTTTATAATTAGAATTAAAGTTGTTATTTTAGCTGCAATATAGCTATAATAATAAAATGCATTTGTATAATATTGAAATACTTGATTAAATTATTTATAAATAAATAAAGAACAAAATAGAAATACGAGAAAGAAATATACAATTAGATTTATAAGTATAACGATTTAACTATCATCTATGGCATTTTTTTCAATAGAAAATATTCTTGAATGTGAAAACGATTAAAAACATATGAGAATGGTTCATTCAATAAATATAATTTTGAAAAAAATTCTCATGAAAAAAACATTTAACATTATTTAGAAGTGTAACATTGAAAACAAAGACCGTTTCTCCTTTTTCTTTTTGTAAAAATAAATGTTTAATGTTTGCCCCCTTTTTCGTGGAAAAATTACCCTATATTTTTTGAGGTCCTGCTATGCCCCTTCTTATCCTTGGGATTAAAAATTCCTGTCATTTTTTTTTGTTAAAGTCAATTATTCATAATTAAAAAGTCTTCTATCACATTTATGGTACAGATTTCATCTCTTTTGATTGAAAGTTTAATTATTTTGTTGATAATTCGACTATTTTGTTAAAAAGTCATCTTTGTTAATTGAAAATTTAACTACTTGGTTGAAAGTTAAACTGTTTTTTCATCTCTTCATTTAAAAATTTAACTATTCAATTAAAAATGAACTTTTTTGTTAAAAAATCTACTTCTGTGTGCAGAATTTGCTTTTCCGGCTCGAAATTTTCACAATTTCGTTGAAATTTTGTTTTTTCATGACAGAACATTCTTTCTTAGTTATAAATTTTTTCTTAAATTTTTCGTTAAGAATTTTGGGTAGAAAATTCAATTATTTAATTGCAAATTCATATTTTTAGGTTAAAACTTGAAACTTCAACTGATTTGTAGAAAAATCATATTTTTGAGTTGAAAATTCATCTCTTTTGGTTTTAATTAAAAATTAACTTTATTGATGAAAATTCATATACACGGAATACAACTGTTTTATAGAAACTTGGTCTTTTCGGCTTAAAATCTCGACAGTTTGGTAGAAAATTAACTTTCTCGTTGAAGATTCGTATTTTCGGATTGAAAATTTAACTGTTTTGTAGAAAAATCGTTTTCTTTTTTAATTTGAAAATTCGACAATTTGGTTGATTTTTTTTTTATTTCTTGACTGAAAAATCTTTCTTACTCGAAATTCAACTATTTTGTTAAAGATTAAATTTTTTTCTCAGTCGAATAATGATTTAAAATTCTTTTACACGTTTATATAAAAATAGTTTAATTTGAAGAGCGTAGACACATTCCAGATCAGAATTTCCGATATTGTTAGAAGTAATCTGGTTTTCTTGTCGATCGCTTTTTAATGGATTAGTACTTGCAATATAGAGCCCACCTGCTCAGTTTTTCGATGTAAGAGAAAATTAAATGTCTCCTTTTTTACCGCTCTAAGTCAATTTTCCGAAATTAAGTTTTCTGAAAAAACTAGGGCGCAAAAAAACCTAATGGTGTAACATAATTACTTGATAGAGATACTCTCTCATTTATATTACGGGCGACAAATATTTTCCTATATTTATAACTGTGAGGGTTATAATATAAATTTCTTCAAAATACGGCAGGTAATATGTTCGTTACTTAATAAAAATAACAATTCGAATAATTTTTACATTTATATTTTCAGACGTTTAACCTGTAATCATATTAAATTAAATTTTAAGAACACTTTAAATTCTTAACATGTACAGTAATAATATTTTTCACAGTACGAACATCGGAAATGGCCGCTTTCGTAGCCTGCGAAGCGGGGCGAAAGTGGGGGTATGCAGGTGAGCGGGTTTGTAATAAGAAGTTTGGAAACTCTAGGGTTTGTAAAGTAGTTTCGCACCCGCTTCTCAGGCAACGAAAGCCGCCGTTTTCGATGTTCTTTTTGTTCAATTTTTAACTAAAAATATTAATTTTCAACCAAGAAGTTTAATTTTCTACCAAGAAGTTTAATTTTCTACCAAATAAGAGACACTTTCAACCAAACACATGCATTTTTAACAAAATAGTTGAATTTTCAAATGAAATAATGAATTTTCAACCAAAAAAAGATGAAATTTCTACCAAAAGAGTTGAATTTTCAAACAAGAAAGATTTTTCAGTTCATAGGGAAACAAAATTTTAACCAAATTGTAGAATTTTTTACAATATAGTTAAAGTTTCAAAACTATAATATGAATTTTCAACCCATAGTTTAATTTTCTACCAAAACTGTTGAATTTTCTACCAAATATGATAATTTTTAAACAAAATTGTTGAATTTTTAACATCATAATTAAATTTTCAAACAGATAATTAAATTTTGGAATTAGCTCGAAAAAAGTAGTGAGATTTTCTTGTTGGACTCTATTAATTCCGGTCGCATTTAAATGGAAAAGAGGGCAATAGGGGAAAGAATGCGAAAATTCTGGTTAGAGAATAAATTTAATTTTCCACTGAACTTTTTGATTTCGGGCTGAACACTCTTAAATCTGAACTATGTAAAGTGTGTTTGTCGGACTGCTCACCATTTTAGGCTCTGAACTGAAGTTTGTTTAAATAAAAAAAAAGTTGCGAACGACGGAAAGTTTAACCGAATGAACTTTTCTGTGGGTTAACTGTATAAACAGTTAAATGTATAAATTATTTGGATTGTTTAAAAATTTAGCTGGTCACGAGTGGTGTAGTAGTTTTTAAATTAAATTTTTTTTCCATCAAAACGAGATTGTAGCCATTGGAACTGTACTGGCTTTAATTTGGATCTTTACACTTATTTAATCTAATTTCGTTTAATTTTGTAGGTTTCAATTTCAGAATTTTTAAATGATAATTCGAAAAATTATTTAACTCTAGTTGGTTTAATTCCGAATGGTTCAGATGCCAAACTGTTGAATTTTGAAGGCCTTAATTTCAATTAGTTAAATTTGGAAGTTTTCTTAATTAAATTACTTATTTAATCTTAGCTTAATCTTAATTTAATCATTCAATTAAAAACGTTTTAAATCTTAAATTTTCAACTTTTAGATTCTTTAGATTTCAAACCTTTAATTCATAAATGTTTTCATTCGATAAACATAATATGTTTATTGAATACTGATAACACAATTCATACACTTAATCGAATTATTCTGACGTTTCTTTTATCAAATTCTTTACATAAAACGAATTAGCAATGACGTATGATTTATGTAGTCGTTTATATTCTTGTTGACGTGAATGACTGCGTAAACATCAAGCGATAGAAAGGATAGAAAATTGACACTTGAAAATCGAAATTAGATAAAAGATGCTGTTTATTCAAAATGAACAGGCGAATATTGCACCGATCGTAAATATTCGACATGTGAGGAAATTTTTATAGGAGACCCTCGACTTGACAGTTTTTCAATAAGCAAGCAAACATTCAAATGCAAATAGTAAAGTTTCGATCAACTCGAAGGGAATCTTCGAATTGACAGACGAGCGCTTACCAGTTCTGTGAAAATACAATCGTTACGTATATTGCTTTCGGTTCTCACCGAGAAATGTATGTACAAATTTCGAACTTTTTTACGAACAGTTCGAAGTTTCGGCGAACAGTTCCTGAAGATTTCAGACTTGAATTCAAAAATAAGAATGTTATTTGTTCGATTTAATTCTAGAATTTATAAATTCGCAACTCAGAGGATTCGAACCCTCGAAGACTGCTCGTCGTCGACGCGCAACAGGCATCGCGCGTTTGTGCAAGCGTGAGTGCCAGCCACGTACAGGTGATCCTAGTTCCCAGTTCCTAAATTTTTCAAGCCAGATTGTGAGTTTTCTTAGCATTTTTTCCCAATTATTTGTAATATTTTTGTAATTATCTATACAATTTAATATATACTATGGATACTAAGGATACTAAATCTTTATCAAAAATTGTTTAAATAGGTTGCCCGCAGGTCACGGTAATCCTCAAAATAAAGGAAAAGTAAACCAATTTCCTCTTTTTTGAAAAATTCCTCTTTTTTCACCTTTTCTCGTTTTTTTGCTTAAATGCGAACTGAATTAATAAAGCCTATCAAGGAAATCCAACTATTTTTTGCTAAAAGTTAATCCTATTTGGTTGAAAAGTTTACTATTATATTTTTTGTTCAGAATTAATATCGTTTGGTTAAAAATTTTATTATTTAGTTAAAAATTTAATTATTTTGTTGAAAATTTAACTATCTTGTTAAAATCTCACCTTTTTTGATAAAAAATTAAACTGTTTTGTTGAAAATTCGTCTTTTTTGGTTGAAAATCCAACTAATTTAATAGAAATAGTATCCTTTTTGGTTAAAATTGCAACTGTTTGGTTAAAAATGAATGTATTTTGGTTGGGCCTTCCATTTTTTTTATTGAGAATTCGTCTTATTTGATTGAAATGTCCACTACTTGGTTAAAAATTGAACTACTTTGTTAACAATTCCTTTTTATTTGTTAAAGATTCATCATTTTAATTAAAAACTACTTTGTCACTACTAATTTGTTAAAAATTCATCTTTTATTGAAGATTCATCATTTTAAGTACAAATTCATCCCTTTATTCGAAAATTCTTTTTTTTTTTGTTTTGTTGAAAAAATTCAACTCTATGGTTCTAAGTTGAACTATTTTGTTAAAAATGCATTTTTTTGTTGAAGATTCATCATTTTAATCAAAAGTGTATTTCGCTGGTTGAAAATTTAACTATTTTGTTACAAATTCATCTTTTTTTTTATAAATTCAACGACTTGGTTAAAAAATGAACTACTTTGTTAGAAATGCCTTTTTTTAAAATATTCATCATTTTAGTTAAAAGTTCATCTCTTTTTTTGAAAATTCGTTCTTTTTGTTTTGCTGAAAGTTAATTTTTTATCTGAAAATGTAAGTATTAGATTTTTTAATTCAAATTTATTTTTTATAACCTAAAAAATCAACCATTTAGTTGAAAAATCATGTATTTAGTTGAAAATTTGTCTTCTTGGGTAGAAAATTAATAGTACTATGTTGAAAATTCAACTATATTGTTAATTTCACCTTTTTTTAAAATAAATTTTCTTGTTTAAAATTCAAATTTCTTCTGAAAATTCATCTGTTTGGCTAAAAAGATAAACTATTTGATTGAAAATTCAACTGTTTTTGGATCAAGTTTAATCTTTTTTGTTGAAAATTCATCTTTTCAGGTTTGAAAGTCAACTCTTTCCCAAAACATTCGTCTTTTTGGCTAAAAAATTCAACTATTTAGTAGAAAATTTAATTATTATGTTGAAAATTCGAATATTTTGTAAAATTCAACTTTTTTTAGTCGAAAATGAACTTTTTTGTTGGAAATTGTACTGTCTTCTAAAAATTGATCTTCTTGGATAAAAAGGTCAAATAATTGGTTAAAACTTTAACTGTTTTTGTTAAAAGCTTAATCTTTTTTATCCCAAATTCGACCATTTGGTTGAAAATTCAAGTATATGGTTAAAAGTTCAACTGTTTACTTTGAAAATTTGACTCTTTTGCTTCAAATTTCAAATTTTTCGTTGTATATAAAACTATTTGGTTAAAAATTAAATTTTCTGTTGAAAATTCAACTATTTCTTTGCAAACTTTTGAGGACTTTTGAGCTTAAAATCTTAACTATTCTATTGAAACTGCATCTTTTCGGTTAGAAAATTCATCCCTTTTCGTACAAATTCTTCTTTGGTTGAAAATGTATCTATTTTGTTGAAAAGGCAAGATATTTTGACTAAAAATCTTAGGAATTTAAAGCGTTTTTGCATCTGAATTAATTTGATTTAAAACAATTTTTCCCCATATTTTGGTGAAAAATCACCGGCTGTGATGTTTGAAAATATTACAAGATTAGAATTCTGGTCTTCAAATATTAGTGATCTGGGAAAGTGAAAATTTGGTCACGGAAAAATCAGGGAAAAGTCAAGAAATTTGGAAAATGAAGTTTTTTAGACACCCTCTAAAAACACTGACAATTTGTAATTCTGTGTTCGAAATCCTATCAAATTTTCATATTCATAATAAGTGAACTAGCAATGGGAAATCGAACTGCTATCATTGTCATCACTGGGTATTTTTATAATGAATATTCCTTTAATTTTTAAAAATATTCTTTAAATCCACTGAGCGTGAGAATAGAAAGGATTCTGAGCTTTTAGGTCCAGATTATCATCACCTTTAACAAAGAGAGAGGTAATCCAGAAGATTAGAACAAAGCTGGAATGGTTTTGAGCTGCTTTTGTATCTTCATTTCAGGTCTGTGTACACTGGCGACTCATTGGCGGTCTTTGATTTTTTCATAAAGACCAAGTCGATAAGGAATTTTCCGTCGCAACACACGTCGCACAACGGGAACAGAGACTCACCCTGCGGCTTCTTGTATAATATATCTTTCCATGAGCTTGAGCCTTGAGGTTTTAGTTTAGGTTCGGTTTTTTCTTGTTACGCAAGATGACGTCTTTTGCATCGTTCCATATCGCCTTTCATTGTTACGCATCACGATGGCGTCATTGTACAAACTTTTTTTATCAATACTTACGACTGCATGCATGTTGACAGTGTTAATCTGTCAGCTTTAATGTTCAGATATTTCTGCATGGTACTAGAACATTAATTTTTTCTTATTTTATTTTGATGTTATGGTTTTTGACCAGGGAAATTTCGTAAATAATATGATGTTGATATTTTTGTCTACTAGGTCTAAAATGAAATTTTTTTAAAATATTGATTGTTACTTTAGGAGTTGTGAAAAAAGACTGTAGCTCTGCTGGGCTCCGAATCCAGGTCTTTCAGATTTAGGTCTGATGCTCCTACCCACTAAGCTACGGAGAGTCAAGATTCTTTTCTTCACAACCTTTACAAGTTGAATGCCGACGTCATTCATTATACTTTTAAGGTTAATTCTTCCTAACATGAAAGTTATATTTTATTTGGATTTTTTTTTGATCAGGGAAATGTAGTGAATAATATGATGTTGATGCATTTGTCTACTAGGTCTAAAATCAATATTCCTTTTGAATATTGATTGATATTTTATAAGTTGTGAAAACAAGACTCTAGCTCTGCTGAGTTCCGAACCCGGGTCTTTCAGATTTCGGTCTGATGCTCTTACTTACTAAGCTACGGAGAGTCAAGATTCTTTACTTCAAACCCGTTATAAGTTGAATTCCGACGTCACTCATTAGACTTGTAAGATTAATTCTTCCGAACATGAAAGTTATATTTTATTTGGATGTTGTTGATTTTGACCAGGGAAATGTAGTAAATAATATGATGTTGATATTTTTGTCTACGAGGTCTAACATCAAAATTTCTCAAAATGTTGATTGTTATTTTATAAGTTGTGAAAAAAAGACTTTAGCTCTACTGGGTTCCGAACCCGGGTCTTTCAGATTTCGGTCTGATGCTCTGACTCACTAAGCTACGGAGAGTCAAGATTCTTTTCTTCACAATCCTTACAAGTTGAATTCCGTCGTCATTCATTATACTTGCAAGATTAGTTTTTCCTAACATGAAAGTTATATTTTATTTGGATTTTATGGTTTTTGACCAGGAAAATGTATTAAATAATATGATGTTGATATTTTTGTCTACTAGGTCTAAAATCAAAATTTTTTAAATGTTGATTGTTATTTTATGAGCGGTGAAAAAAAAGAATCTAGCTCTGCTGGGATTGGAGCCCAGGCCTGTCAGATTTCGGTCTGATGCTCTTACGGAATTTTCGATAAAAAATCTTTCTAAGATATTATAAACTTAAAGAATGAACATACTTATAAATTCTTCCAATTAAATAAACGTGAAACCTTAATAAAATTAGATTTAGAAAAGAGAATGTGTTAATAACAAGTAGGTATTACGAGCGTTTAATTTTATAATTTTTTTTATCTGAGAATTCATTTTGTGGTTACAAATTTTATTATTTCAACTGTCTTGGAGAAGATTTGTGTTTTTGGGATGGAAATTGAACATTTTGGATGAATTTTTTTTTCATTATTGACTACAAAATCTTTCTTGGTTGAAAATTCAACTCTTTTCTTGAATGTTCGTCTTATTTGGTTTATTGAGAAATTTGATCTTTTTTTGGGGTAAAAATCCAACTGTTTGATTGAAAATTATCTGTTTCGGTAAAGGACTCAAATATTTTGTTAAAAATTCGTCTTTATTGATTCAAAATTCGACTATTTGGTAGAATTTTTGTTTTGTTTGTTTTAATGAAAATTTAACTATTCTATGTAAGTCGAGAATGTATTTTTTGTTTGTTATTAGAAAATTCATGTATTTTGTTGAAAATTCATCTTTTTTGGTAGATAATTATTCTCATCAATTCATTTGGTTGGTTAAAGATTCATAATATTAGTTTAAAAAATTTTTCTTTGATTGATAATGGAACTATCTTGCTAAAGGTTTGTTTTTTTTTCATTGAAAATTAATATTTTTCAACTCAAAATGTAACTGTTCCATTCTTGCTTGAAAATTTAACTTTTTCATTTAAAAATTCATTTACTTGGTTTAAAACTCGTTCTTCTTGGACGAAAATTCAACTTTTTTGTTGTAAATTCCTCATTTTCGTTCGAAAATTAACCTGTTTCGATTGTGGATTCTACTAGTTTGTAGAAAATTCATGTTTTCTGGTTAGTTGAATAATATTTTTTGCTGGAAATATAAACTATTACACTTTTAATTGAGAATTCATTTTTTTGGTTGAAGATCTATCTGTTTGATAGAAAATTGAACTATTTTTATCAAAATGTATCTTTTTGAGTTGAAAACTCAAATATATGATTGAAAATTAATGTGTTTTGTTGAAAATTCGATTTTTTCTGTTTAAAATAATTTTTAAATAAAATGTTATCTTTTTTGCATGAAACTTCATGTATTTTCTTGAAAATTCCTCTTCATTGGCCAATTTTACAAAAATTATTTACAAAATTTTGTGGATGACCCCTTATAAAATTCTGTTTGACTGTTGTTACTAAAAGTCTTTTATATAAATTTAGAAAAAAAATTGTTTTTCATCAAAAATATTGATCTCCTAGGTGTAAGGTATTTTTTATACTTAGTTTTGATCTCCTAGGTGTAAGGTATTTTTTATACTTAGTTTTGATCTCCTAGGTGTAAGGTATTTTTTATACTTAGTTAATTTTAACTAAAATATTACTTTCTGTTGCAGGTATGTATCACTACTTATTCATCAAAAAGTACAGACCTGTTTGTATTGGGTGAGTTTGTTCCATATTCATGACTATTTCTCATATGATTGAGAATATTCTAGAATGCTTCATAAATAAGTTTTGGCAATACGCCATGATTTTATAGAAACTTCTGGAAAATTCTATAAAAATCGATAATATTTTAATTCGGATACAGTATAAACCTAAAAAAAAAATCGAAAATAGTGAATATGCATTGTAAACGTATGAGAAATTTCAATCGCTGTAAAAATCGCGGACAGTTCCCGTAAAATTATCTTGCACTGTAGATTATCGTGAAATCCTGAAGACTAAAATGATACAAATCAAAAAATAAGTTTAAAATCAAAAACTTACATTTCAGTTAATGAAAACTGTTAAAGGTTTTGTAGGAATTCTTACAAAAAAACATTAACATACATTTTTGGCAATTTGATAATTTGAAGATTTCAGACCATATCTCAAACAGAAATATCAGATTATAACCAAACGTAGACTAGTTGAATTTTCATTAAACAAAATTAGTTTTCAATAAAAAGAAAATTAATTCCCTACAAAAGTTTTGAATTTTTAAGCCAAAAGGACAATTTTTCTATAAAACAGGTCAATTTTTAACCCGATAATATGAATTTTCAAAAAAGAGTTCATTTTTAACCAAATAGTTGAAATTGTTCTAATCAAATAGTGGAATTTTAAACCAAAAAGGACTTTTTAACAAAATCCGTGAATTTTTAACAAAATACATGCATTTTTAACTAAAAACACACATTTGCAACCATAAACGGAATAGTTAAATTTTAGTTAAAAAAATTAATATTAAGCCGATGAAAAAAAAATGATTTTTCAACCAAACAGTTAAATTTTTAACCAAAGAAATTAATTTTTAACCAAAATGATGAATTTTTAACTAAAATAATTAATTTTTAACAAAGTCGTTAAATTTTCGAACAAATAGTTAAATTTTCTACAAAATAGTTGAATTCTCAACCCGAAAAAGTGAATGTGAAAAAAACATTATTTTAAACTGAAACCGATTAATTTTTAATCAGAAAATTGCATTCTTGACCAAAAGAGATTAAATTTTTTTCCTTATTGACTGAAAAATCTTTCTTGGTGAAAAATTCAACTTTTGTTGAAAATTTGTCTTTTTGGTATGAAATTTCATCTTTTTTGGGAGAAATATACTTTATTTGATATATTTTAAGTGTTTTTTACCTTCTGATTTAAAATCTCTTCTGCTTGGAATGTCAGTTATTACACTTTTTGTTGAAAGTGTATTTTTTTAGGTAGACAATTTTTATTTTTGGGATGAAAATTGAACTGTTTTATAGAAAATTCGCTTTTCTTTAAATTGAAATTTAATTTTAATAAATGAAAATTTAACTATTTCATTCTTTTTTAGTATAAAAAGTCAACTATTTTTTTGATAATGTATGTAATTTGTTGAAAAATCGTCTTTTTTGGTGGAAAATTAATCTTCTTCGTTGAAAATACATCTTTCTGAATGAAAATTTGAGTATTTGGTTTAAAGTTCAACTGTTTTGTCGAAAAATCGTCTTTTCGCTTGAAATTTAATATTTTGGATAAGAGTATTTTTGTTTATTGTCTGGAAAATATTTCTTGGTTGAAAATGCAACTATTTTGTTGAAAATTCCTCTTTTTGGCTTGAAAGTTCAATTTTTTTTTTAAAAATATCATCTTTTGGGTAGAAAATTCAACTAATTTGTTGAAAATTAAGTTTTTGGTGGAAAATTCAACTGCTATGTAAGGAATTCACCTTTCTGGTTAGAATAATGTACAATTTGGATGGCATTTAACTGTTTGTGATTTAAAATAAAAAACCTTTCTTGGTTCAAATATCAACTATTACATTTTTTGTTGAGAATCCATGTTTTTTTTGGTTGAGAATTCAACTAGTTGGTCAAAAGTTGAACTACTATGGTAATTCATAAAAACAGGAATTATCGTACATTGTAGGTCATCGTACACAGTCCTGAAGACTAAAATAATAAAAAAAATAATAAAAAAATTTCAGTTAATGAAAAGTGAAAACTGTTCAAGGTTTTGTGGGAACGCTTTACATTCTCAAATCCGGGACTTTGTTAGGCTTATACGAAACCAAGTTGGTTATCGAATTTTAGTTAGTGTGTAACATACCTTCCAAGGGTTGAATATCATCATCATCTAACTTTTCAACTATCCAAACTCGATTTAACCAGATTTTGAAACTTCGCCTAAACTAAGTAATTGTATACTCGCGGAAATACTGATAGTCGTATCAGGAAAGTTGGGCCGATTTCAATTAATCTAATCATTGATTGACGTACTGGTGTCCTTTTTTAGGTCAACTGAAAAAATTGCATGGAAATTTAGTGTACACGTAAATACGTAAATAGGTTAGACAACGTTAAACTGTTCCGAAGGTCAAGAAAGCTTGTTATGGCTTTATCTTGAGTTCGCGTCAAATTGCGCTCGATTTTGTAATCGGTAAGTCGTCATAAAAATTATCGAAGCGCCAAGACTTTACACGAGATGTCGACTAGTGTGATATCGTCTTTACGACAAAAACCTTCACTCAGAACCGATAGCAATCTTGTTTTTGTCTTCTATTTATCATCGGTTTCAACCATCATTTATTGCAAATAACGTAAATTCTCTTATGAAATTAAGTAATTACTGAAAACTTTTACAATTCGGGTTCTAGATCGCAAAAGGTATTCAAAAGATAGTTTTGCATAAAAGTTTGCATCATCTCATAAAATCTTGTAATATATAATCTCCAAGAAGTTTATTCTTTTCGACGAAATGAGCAAGAATGAATGTGTACATTCTACATTTAGTACAAGAAATGAAACAAATGTCCTGAAAAAGGTAATTGACAACGAAATCATCCTGTAAAATCTTATGGGGCACAATTTTCTTTTGTAGGAAGACGGTTCAGAGAACCAGTTACGCTCAATGAACTTTTCGCTGACAGATGAAATTATATTTTTATGGTTTAAAGCTCATTTTCCTGCTCGCTGAGCAGAGATAAAGATTATGCGAAAGTTCAGGCTTTTTGTTTCAAGGAACTTTTCAATTTCAGAATTGGAACTTTTGCATTTGCTATCAGATATAATTCTATATCTTTTTAAAATAATTTCGATATTTTTGTACGATAAAAATGTTCTTTGAAGTTAGGGTATTATGAAGATAGGAAGAAAACAAGAGCCAACTTCATAATTTCGACTTCGGATTCAGCGACCATATTTGTAACTGGATCAGTGATAAATATCGCTGGTTTAAACATTTTTTTCCGCGTGAATCACAAAATAACTCAAACGTAACAAAGCTCAATTTGAATATATTTACACTATTTAATTTATATTTGAGGCATGCATATTTAGAGAAATTAGATGTAATGGCCTTGGATTTAGTTGAAGCTTCGTGGGAATAACACGAGGGTCTCTGAAGCTTCAAAACTTAATCTGGGAAATAGGATAGCAGACACGAATCCTTTCCCACGTCGTTATGCAAATTTGATTTTGACTTTTGCAACGAGTCGACGAACTTCCTTTTAGAGAGATTGAGCTTGTACTCACACACTAGGCAACTCGATCTCGGAGGGTTGTATGAGTATGGAAAGGATTTTCAGCGATCCAACTGATCTCGTATTCTGCGCAAATTACCTTTAGGAGAACACGAAATAATCAGGAAGAATAATCTTTTAATTCGAAGTGTTTTTAGCATGACGCTATAGATTTTAGAATTATAAACTCAATGAATCTATAAAAAATAATTAATATATAAATAAGTAAGTATACTGAGTGATTTGCTAAGAAAGTTGAATCTTTCATTGTTTCAGTATTGCTTATAATCTTTTAGTATTTTCATATTTAAAATGTTGTAAAATGTTTTAAAGTATACATTTTTTATATTATTTTTATAATTTATAGAAAGGCCGTGGCTACGTGTACCGATATTTCGGTACAAATAGCTGGATTTTTTTCGCTAAAAATAAAGGACGATTTCAAAAGATTTTACAGAGATTTCAAATATTTAACAATATTTCAAAGATTCTGAATGTTTTCAAAATATTTTAAAATATTTCCGAAGATTTTACGAAGATTTTGCAAAGGATTAATGATTTGAACAAGATTTCAAGGATTGAAAAGACTTCACAATGATTCAAAAAAAATTCACAAGGTTGTGTATGATGTATATCAGATTTCAAAAATTTCAAACGATTTCAAAAGATTTCAAGAATTTGAAAAGATTTTACAATGATTTCAGAAAGATTTCAAAAGAGTTCAAAAGTTTTGAGAAGATTTCAAAATATATCACAAACATTTCAAAATTATCAAAAAGATGTTGAAGGTTTTAGGACGCTTTTCAAAGAGCTGAAAAGATTTCAAAGATTTCAAAAGGATTCAAAAGATTTTAGAAAATTTTAAAGGATGTCATAAATATTTTTCAAAGATTTAAAAGATTTCACAAAGGCGTGTACATCAGATTTCAAAGATTTCAAACATTAAAAAAGAATTAAAAAGATTTCACAAAGTCTTGTACATTAGATTTAAGATATTCTAAAAGATTTCAAACAATTTTGACAAGGGTAAAAAATTTGGGTTCAAAGGATTTCAAAGTTTACAAAAGATTTCAGAAAGATTCGAAAGATCTCACAAAGATTTCAAGGATTTGAAAATCTCACAAAGATTCAAAAGATTTAAAAAAGTTACATCATATTTCAAAAATTCCAAAAATTGTAAACGATTTCAAATGGATTCAACAGATTTTTCTAAGATTTCAAAAGATTTCAAACGATTTTAAAGGTTTTCAAAAGATTTGAAATATATGTCGTGAATAGCAAATCTAGTAAATTTTGAACCCAGCAGGTGAATGCTTTTACTTAATTTCGCTAAAGCAATAGAGTACCCTGCAGATTATGCAAAACGCAAAGGAAGGGAAAATTTATGAATTGCATAATAAAATGTGAATTATTCATACGCGATATTCTAATCCCAAAGATTGTAGTATAGTATTTAAACACAGAACTTTCTTATCGACAAGTGGAAATTTGAAATGCTTATCTGGTCGAAGGGCAAGCTGATAAGATAACGATCAGCGTAGTTGAGATTTGATCCATAAACATGTCAGATTGTGATTTGATATTCTTCTATAACGTTGTTTAAATACCACTTTCTTATTTATTAGCCGTAATAATTATTTGCAATTGACCTATTATTTCAAGATAAATCCGGAAACGTTCAGCTGTATTCATAATTGATTTTCCATGTCAACGTGTCGTAATTCTGACATGCAGGATATTTGTCGATCGATGCCCTGTAGCGAATTTGACAGCATCGAGGAAACAACGTCATTCCAACGTGGAACTAGACGAAAATTTCCTATATTTGTTGATGCAACGGAAATGTTATTTGCAAAGAATCACTGAACTTCCAAATAAATGCATCACAAAGTCATCATGTCACACATTTCTTATAAGCTATTTTTCTCCATACTTTTCACAAACATCTTCTCATGCAAGCAGTTGTGTTTCTATGGCCTTTTGTTATCCCACCATTCTTTCCTTGGCCTGCCTCTGGGTACGCTACCATTCACTTTTCCTAAGTATACTTGCTTCGTCAGTCGTTCTTCTCATTACTGACTAAGTCCATTAGCGTTTTACCGCAGACATTTCGCAGGAAGTTCATGCTAAATTGTTAATTTTATACTTATCTTTTTCTTGGTAGGTCCGATCTCGCTACCCAATAGAACAGTGGGTGTAAGTCCAGAATTATATATTGCAATCTTAGCTTTATTTGTTACATTATTACTTCTGATAATGGCTTCTACCCTGCCGATAAACTTCCTACCCTTGTTTATACGCCTGCCTATCTCTCCATCGATCTTTCCGTCAGTAGTAAATAAAATACCAAGATA
This sequence comes from Andricus grossulariae, assembly GCA_011634705.1. Classification (NCBI taxonomy): domain Eukaryota; kingdom Metazoa; phylum Arthropoda; class Insecta; order Hymenoptera; family Cynipidae; genus Andricus; species Andricus grossulariae. The sequence continues at coordinate 19,803 of JAABKJ010006793.1, forward strand.
CACGTACTTCTCAACTTCTTCTATCCCCTCATCATCTAAGGCAATATTTTATACTATTTTCTGACCCTTTTCTTCAAACACCATCATTTTTATTTAATTCTTGCTAATTTTAAGGTCCATGTTCTTCATGCTAGTACTCAGTCTGCTCAACATTCTATGCAAGCCTTCGATTGACTGCCATAACAACCTTATCATCTGCAAATGCTAACCCACGCACCTTCACTGTCCCGAGATCCATACCTTCTTCGTCGAAGAGGGCCATTCTTAGTCACTTGTCCATTTGCCTTTACACTCGCTTTAGTACCTATATGCATTGTTTTTATTGATTTTAGGAGAAATCCATTTACTTTGTACTCTTTCAGGACTTCTTAAAGCTTACTTCTGTCCACCTTATCAAACGCTCTTCCCAGGTCAACATATGCAGAGAAAACTTTTTTGATTACCATTTAAATCTTCGAAATCTGTTAAAATCGGTAGGAGTTAAAATCCCTTGAAATCTTTTAAATGTTTTTGAATTCCTTCGCAATCTTCCAAATACTTATAAATCTATGCAAATAATTCAAAATCTCTTTTAAATAGAATAAATTAAATTGATTCCCGAAAGTTCTCTAGGAAGCCTTTAAAATCCCTTGAAATTGGTCAAATTCCCTGCAATCTTTCCAATACTTGCAGGTCCCATAAAATCCCCTAAATCTTGTGAATTTCTTCGAAATTCCTTGAAATATTTGAAAATCTTGCAAAATTCTTCGACATCCCTTGAAATTTTTGATATATCTTAAAATTCTTTGGAATCTTTCAACAAAACTTAAAACCTGTAAAATCCTTTCGATAATAAAAAAATAATTAGGTTATTGATTACTGGTCAATAACCTAATTATAATAATGATAATAATTATAATAATTATAATAACTCTAATGTAATGTAATCCTTCATATCCATTGAAATTGTTAAATTCGTAAGAATCCCTTGAATTAAATTTAATTTATTTCCTAAAGTTTTCCAAAAATTAGTTGACTTCCCTGGAAATTCCTTGAAATCTTTGGATATCGTAAAAGTCCATTAAAATAAGTATAAATCATTTGAAATCCTTGGAACATAAACTATATTAAAGTTATTCATTAGAGTTATCTGAAAAAAACCATTTAAATTCATTGAAATTTCATTGCATTTCTTTTATTTCCCAAAGTTCTCTAAAAATCTCTTTAAAATCCGTGAAAGTTCTTCGAAATCCGTTTCAGTCCTTTGGTTTCCCTTAAAACCCCTTGATATGTTTAAAAAGCTTTGAAATTATTTAAAATCCTGTAAAGTTTGTATAAAATATGACCCCATCGCTTAAAATTCGTTGAAATTCTCTGGAATTCATTAAGATAACTTAAAATACCCTGAAATCTTCGAAACCGCTAGGAATCCCTCGAAATTTTATTGTATTTAGTAAATTTTTTAAAGTTCTCTAGAAATCTCTTTAGATCTTGGGAAATGCTGAAGAATTCTTTTAAATCTTTCCAATGTTTTGAAATTCTTTGAAATCATTTGAAATTTCTTGAAAATATTTCCTTTGGAAATCATGAAAATTCATTAAAAGAAGTAGAAATCATTTGAAATTGCTTCAATATAAAATCAGTTAAACTATTTCATTAACGTTCTGTAAAAAAGGACCCCTTAAAATATATAGAAATCTTTGAAATACCTTGAAATCCTTCATTATTATTATTATATCATTAAGCCGTTTCCCTTTCGGGGTAGGCGTGAATTGCTCGGTTGGATAGTAGTAATGTG
>JAABKJ010006794.1:0-21579 GCA_011634705.1 Andricus grossulariae
TTATTTGAAAATTAAAACTTTGTTCTTTAATTTAATTTTTCATCTGATCATGTTTACAGATGATGAAGACGGAACCCGCGCGAAACGGAACGCGTATACTGTATTTAGCATATGCGTATACTAAATTTCGTACACTATACATGTATACTGAATTTAGTATACGCGTATACTAAATTTCATGTACGTGCATACTAAATTCAGTATATGCATACACTAAATTTACTGTACGCTGGTATACTAAATTGAATTTCATTATGTGCATTTCTTGCTTCCATTATATGTATACTAAATCTAGTACATATGTGTCTAACAGTGAAAGACCAACAGAACATTTTTTTAGTAGACGTTGCATTTTCAACAAAATACATAAATTTTGAACTTAAAAGGATAAATTTTCAACGAAAACAGACATATCTTCAGCCAAATAAATTAATTTTCGAATAATAAAAAAGAAATATCCAACCAAATAGTTGAATATTTAACTAAACAATATAAATTTTAAACCACAAATGGAATGGGTAAATTTTCATTTAAAAGAATGAATGTTTAACCAAAAAAAAATGATAAATAGTTAATTTTTCAACGAAAGAGATGAATTTTCAACCAAAATTATGAATCTTCAATACATTTGAAACCAAAGATATGAATTTTCAACCAAGAAGATAATTTTTTACCAAAAAAAGACGAACTTTTAACAAAATAAATTCATTTTTTTTAATTGAAAAAATACCTATGACTTCTTAACAAAAAAATGTAAGAGTTGATATTTCCACAAAAAAGTTTTTTTTTAAATCAAAAACAGTTACACTCAAGCCAAAAACAATTTTTCAACAAAATAGTTGAATTTTCAGTCAAGACAAAAAAAATCAACCAGCTTGTTAAAGTTTCAAGCCAAAAAGGCGAATTTTCAACAAAAAAGTTGATTTTCGAACAATTAATAAAATTTTTATCCAAAAAGATGAATTCTCAATGAAAAATGTAATAGACGAAATTTTAACTAAAAAAGGCATTTTCAATAAGATTGTTTAATAGGAAACCAAAGAGATGAATTTTTAACAAAATACATTAATTTTCAGCTACAAAAGATCAATTTTGAAGAAAATAGTGCAATTTGAAACCAAAAATATGAATTTTCAACCAAGAAGATTGATTTTTTACCAAAGAAAGACGAATTTTAAACAAAATATATGAATTTTTAACTAAAAAAGATCAATTTTCAACCAAAAATGTCATAGTTCAATTTTCAATTGAAAAAATTAATTTTCAACGAAAAAAGATGAATCCTTAACTAAAAGTGTAATAGTGCATATATTTCAATAACAAACAATTCAATTTGAAATAAAAAACAGTTTAATTTAACCAAAACACTAATTTTCATCAAAACAGTTGAATTTTCAACCGAATGAAATGATTTTCTTTCAGAATCGTTCAATTTCGAATAAAATAATGAAATTTTCAACCCAGTAAGAAAGTTTTTAACCAAAAAGGATGAATTTTCAATTAAAGCAATAAGTAAAATAACTGAAAAGTTCAACTTCCGGTTACAAAAATTCATTATCAACCAAAGAGAAATGGATATTTAACTCTGAAATTATTTTTTTATTTCTTTCTAGATGTTTTTATAGATTTTAGTAAATTTTGAATCCCAGGGTGAGAGAAAAATGTCAATTTTCCTATATTGGGCTATAAATTTCTAGGGCTATCTGCCACAACATTTTTAATAGTGGAAATGAAAAACTAGTTGGAAAAGCAATAAAAACGATTGATTGTCGTAAAAAGGACTTGTGAACTACATGTCGACAGTAACTAAAAAAGTAACGGTTTTTATAGTTACTGTTACTGAAAAAATGTAACTAGTTACCAATTCGCTATTGACTCACAAAAGTAATTTCGTTACCACTATCGTTACCAAAAAAAGTAAAATAGTTACAGTAAATATTTAAAAGGAACTAGTAACTACCCATCCCTGCTCAGCACAGTTTCGGAAAATATTTTTTTTTCTTGGACCTGAGTTGCACTTGACGAAAAAAGTCTTAGATTTCACAGATTTCTTTCACGGATTAAAGGATTTGAACAAGGAAAGAGAGTTGTTAGAAAATTCGAACATTCGTTTTGGTATCAAACATTACACTAAATTAACTTACAATTATTTATGAAAGAACTCATTGTACTTACGGTTAATCCACTCCACTATTATTGAAAATATTTAGAAATGATCTGGACAATAGAAACACACTGGATATTCATGATTCTTAACCAGAGCTGCAATCTTAATGAAAGTATATTTTTTTCTTGTATGGAAAATGTTCAAGAACACACCGTGAACGGTCCGCACTTCTCCTCAGTATGGGGATCTTAGTCGCACTATATGCGCATAATTTTGTTAGCAAGGAATCCTTGTTATTCCAACTATATTTAGTTTAACTAGAGCCAAATGTTGGTTATGAACAAAAAAAACTGTTTTCAGTTGAGGCCTCGCACTACTTTGTAATGTCAAAAAAAGTAGTAACAGTAGACTACACTGTTAGAAATGTTTGTAATTTTAGTATACACGGGCATGTTAAATTTCCTATATGTTTAATAAATTCATTACACTTTGTAATTTTAGTATACTTACGTATACTAAAGTTCTTTTATGAAGTTATATGTATACTACATTTATCAAATGTACAGTAAGTTTCTTTCACGTATATGAATTTCATAGTTTCTGTATACTAAAATGCATATACGTGTTTACTATATTCAGCTGTGCAAGCGCGTTTTTATTTACGCGAGTCGGGCAATGTGGCCGGTGGCATTTGTTTCAGTTCTTTGTAATGCTAAAAGCTTCGGCTTCTTTCTGCGAGAATCTGCGAAGTCTTCTCTTTAAAAGGCATGTTCAATTTATTAACGTGAATATAGTTTAACGATATGATTATTTGAAAATTAAAACTTTGTTCTTTAATTTAATTTTTCATCTGATCATGTTTATAGATGATGAAGATGGAACCCACACGAAACGGAAAGTATATACTGAATTTCGTATATACGTATACTAAATTTCGTGTGCATGTATACTGAATTTAGTATACGCGTATAATAAATTTCATGTACGTGTATACTAAATTCAGTATATGCATATGCTAAATTTACTGTACGCTGGTATACTAAATTTAATTTCATTTAGTGCATTCTTGCTTCCATTACATGCATACTAAATCTAGTACAAATTTTTCTAACAGTGTATGTGCCTTAAAAAAGTAGAAAAATGTAGCCTAAACTTTAAAACAAGTAGCAAACAAAATGTTTACTCAATTAATAAATAAAAGTAATTTAATTGCATTTCATAGTACCTATTATCTAAAAGAATTTTTAAAAAGCCCGGGAAACATTTTTGATAACTAAGAAAAGTTGAAATCTCAACTAGAGAATTAATATATAATATTTGTGTGCAGACAATCAAACTATTACATTTTTTTGAGATGACATAACATAAAAAAATGTAAGGTCAGACCTATAGGAATGAAAAAGGAAGAATATAATGCCTTGTTAATCAAAAACCATTTCCGGCTTAACAAATTGCACAAGTTGACGAGAGAAGGTCGTATGCAATGATTTGAATGTGCATCTGTTAATTTATCTCAAACGCCTACACGCGGAACGCCACGCGACCAGTTGGAAGAAGGACGTTTGAGCTATGGGAATGAGGAAAAGCCTCTGGTTTAAACACAGTTTTCTCTATTCTTTATTTCCTTCCTGATTGCCTTGTTCACTACGAGATATTAAATGATGTCACATTTGTTTTTAATTTAAAAACCCGTTTGTTTGACATAATTTTTCTCATTTAAGAAAAAATAACTTCGAAATGAAGAAAATTATTTTAAACGAAAGAGAAATTCTTATTGGAACAAAAAACCTTTTCTTTGACTGAGAGCCAATGAATAAGTTTCTTTGATTTGAAGAAATTTCCTTCTGAATCAAACAAATTTTTTTTTCATAGTGTACAGATTGAGTCATTCATTTTAAAGTTACTTATGATTAAATAAAAATAATTAATTTAAATGAAAGGTTCCTTCAATTCAAGACAAATATTTTCCTCAGTGGAGATTTTATCCTATTAATACACGGTATTTAAAAATACAATATTTGAATTACGTGAGAAAATTCTCTGAAATTAGTAAATGTACCTTTGTTCGTTTTACATGTACAAAATTATTCTACACAAAACTAGAATAAGTTATGAATTCATTTTCATAATTTCAATTCTATTTTTGCATAAAATGAATTTGGTCGCATCAACAACATTTCTGTTGGTGCAACCATAGAATATGGTTATTATATGGAGAACAAAACATATTTGGTTGATCCAACAACATTTTTTTCAACAAAATTTGGTTGGGTCAATAAAATATTTTATCTAATCAACTAAAATTTGTTTGATTCAACCAAATTTGCATGCATATCCAAGAAGCAGGTGCTAATCAAAAGAGTGGATGTGATTCTCAGAATCTGAAAAATATTGTGCAAGATTAAGCAGAAAGATTTTAAATACATACTCAATTTTTACTGCACTGCTTTTTATTTACCAATCACGAAAACGTACCTTCCTGTTTTTGAATAGAAGATGTGTTTTTCATTGAGTAAACAAAACTTCACAAATCGATACAAAATTGCATTGTTGAGTGAGAAACACAATGCTTTGTTTGTTTATGAAATAAAATGTATACTCATTCAATGCAATTCAATTAACATAATTTGTTGTGAAAATATTTTCCAGTGGATTGTTAGAATTTTAAAAAAAGTTTTCGTGATTCTAGTGAAAAATATTTTTTACATATCTTTATGTTATGTCATATATTAAAATATTGTCGGTTTCATTTCAATAAAAGTATGTTTTTTTTAAACAAAAGAACAAATAATCTAAAATATATATTTATATATAAAATAACAGAGTTTTTTCTTTTCAATTTACATTATAGTTTTTTATTTTTTCTTCTACTCGTCGCTCTATTACAAAAATTTCAGAGTAAGTATTTATAAGCTTTGTTTGTGTGTTTTTTAAATAATTTGTTTGGAAGTTAATTATTTTTATTCGATAAGTGACAAGTTGACAAGTATTTTTAAACTAATTTTCAATTGTTTAAACAAATACTATTTGTTTGAAATTTTTTTCTCAGTAAATCGTGAACAGTTTTTTTGATGGATAAACGATAATTTTTGCAACAAAACGTGAAAAGTTAGTATTTTCTGGAATTAATTACACAATTAACGAATGTTAAAAGTAATATTTCTTAGGTCAGGATATTTAGAAATTGTTTAAACGATTAGCATTTGTTTAAAACAGATTTTTAACCTGTAAATCGTCAAAAGATTTTTTTAAATTAAATTAATGTCGCAGGTCATGAATGTTAAGAGTGACATTTTATTTAGAAGAGAATTTGAAATTATTTAAACAATTTTCTCCACCTTTTCCAAAAAAAGCGCAAAACAATCATTATTAATTTTTAATATAATTGCAAACTGTAATTTACACAAAAAATCAGTATTAGCATTTTTTAACTGCGTTATTAATTCCAGAAAGTAGTAACTCTTTAAGATTTAACTAGGAAAAAATTGTTTAAATAAATGCAAATTTGATAAATAATAGAAAACTGTCTTTCAAAAAATATGTAAGTTTTAGCACTCATTAACTACGATATTAATTCTGAAAAGCATTGATTTTTCAATATTTACAGGGGAAGACATTGTTTAAACAATTGAAGATTATTCAAACAATTTAGAAATAACCTTAAAAAAATATTACTCTCAACATTCGTTAATTGTGTCATTAATTTCATAAAAAAATAACTTCTTTACGAATTACAGGAAAAAAATTATTTAAGCAAATGAAAATTGTTCAAATAATTGCCAAATATGTTAAACAAGGAATATTATTTTTCAAATTCATCTACTGCGTCATTGATACCGAAAAATAATAAATGTTCTCGATTTAGAGGCGAAAACAAATTATTTAATCAAATTAAAATTTGATAAATAATTACTCACAAAATATATAATTCTTAGCATTCATTATGTATGATATTATTTCTGGAAAGTAGTAACTTTTCCAGATTTACGAGGAAAAAAATTGTTTAAACAAATGCAAATTGTTTAAATCATTTCTAAATATCGTTCAAAAAATATTACTCCCAATTTTGGTTACACAATCATTACTTTTAGGAAATGATAACTTTATGCGATTTACAGGCAAAAAATTATTTAAACAAATGAAAGTTTTATTTATAATTAACCAAATGTGTTAAACAAGAAATATTACTTATTAAATTCATCGAATTTATCATTCATCCCGAAAAATAATAAATTTTCATGATTTCTACGCGAAAACAATTTTTTAAACCAATAATATATGTTTAAATAATTCAGTTGTATAAATAATGACCAAATTTGTTAAACAAGAAATATTATTCTTCAAATTCATCGACATTGTCATTCATGCCAAACAATATGAACTTTTCATGATTTACAGGCGAAAAAAAATTGTTCAGGAAATAATAATTGTTTAAACAAATTAAAATTTTAAAAATAATTGAAAACTGTCTTTCGCAAAATGCATAAATCTTAGCATTTATTAACTACGATATTAATTCTGGAAAGTAGTAACTTTTCCAGATTTACGAGAGAAAAATTGTTTAAACAAATAAAAATTGTTTAAATAATTTACAAATATGGTTAAAAAAATATAACTCGAAAAATTGGTTACATAATCCTTAATTTTAGAAAATAACTTTATACGATTTACAAGGAGAAAATTATTTAAACAAATTTGTATAAATTATTACCAAATAAGTTATACAAGAAATATTGTTCTTCAAATTCATCGACTTTATCATTCATGCCAAAAAATAGTAACTTTTCCTAATTTACAATCGAAAAAGTTGTTTAAACAAATAATAATTGTTTAAACAATTCAACTTATTGATAAAATACTTCAAAACTTGTGATTTATTAAATAAAAATGATGGGCAACAAAAATTCTTCAAGCAATTATTAATTGTTTAAACAAATGAAAATTGTATAAATAATTGCAAACTGTCTTTCACAAAATGCATAACTCTTAGCATTTATTAACTACGATATTAATTTTGGGAAGTAGTAACTTTCACAGATTTACAAGAAAACAATTGTTTAAACAATTGAAAATTGTTTAAATAATTTCTAAATATCGTTAAAAAAATATTAATCTCAAAATTGGTTGCACAATCATTAATTTTAGAAAATAACTTTATACGATTTACAAGGAAAAAATTATTTAAACAAATGAAAGTTGTATAAATAATTACCAAATTTGTTAAACAAGAAATATTATTTTTCAAATTCGTCGCCTTCAACATTTATGAAAAACAATAATAACTTTTCATGATTTACAGGTGAAAAAAATTCTTTATGCAAATAATAATTGTTTAAACAAATTAACAAGGAAAAAAAATTGTTTAAAGAAATGAAAATTGTTTAAATATTGAAAAATATCGTTAAAACAATAGTACTCCCAAATTTGGTTACACAATCATTAATTTTAGAAAATGATAACTTTTCAGGATTTACAAGCAAAAAAAATTGTTGAAACAAATAATAATTGTTTAAACAATTCAAAATTGTTTATAAAATACTATACAAATTTATTTAATGGAAATTATTCCTGGAACTGACTAAACTTTAATTTACAAAAATTTAATAACACGTACTTATTTTTTCAATTTTTTCGAAAACCGATAAATTTGGATTACCCTAATAAAGTAAATAATTTTCGTCTTTGTTGAATAATGTTAATTAAAAAATATTGAGGTTATGTCTGATAAAAAAATCCAATAATTACCAGGGCTTGACAGTTGAATTAATTAACAAAAATAATTCAAGTAATGTTTATTAAAACTTTCAAAAATCTAAAATCCACAATAAAAACAAAACTAAATCCCTTTTTTTCATCTAAAACCTTCCACTCATCAAATTTGCATAATAATAATAAATTAAAATAAAAATCTTACCCAGCATCCCTCCCGTTTTCGCCACGAATTTTCCTAACCTCCCAAATCCGGAAATTTCGAGAATAAATTGACAAACTTTCGTCAAATTACCCTTAAAATTATAAACATTTTTATAATAATTTTGATATTTGAAGATTACTGACCTTGGTCGGCGGTCCAGTTTCGAATTGCACTTCTCCCGGCGAAATTTCTCGTCGTCCTCGCCTGGAAAATTGATCCGGGTGTTGATATTTTGATACGAATTTCCGTGACACTTCGCGCACTTTTCGTAACGATGAACTTTTTCACTTTTCCGCGGCGAGTCGAGACTTGTCAGGACTTGTCGCGTGGGCCACTCGGACGGCACATGGAAAATGGCAGCACACTGGCACTACTGGGAGTCGCGAATTTTCGCGCTTTTCCGGAACACGAGATGCGCGTGTTCGTCGGGTGTCCTCGGGTTAAACAAAACCGACGAGATTTGCGAGTGAGAGAGAGGGGGAAGGCTCTTCCGAGCTTCCGAGAATCCGAGAGCGACTGCAGCGCCACACAGACTGAACGAGATGAAGAGGAACTGCCATGTCAAACTGCATTACCCTGCGTGAAAATTGAACTACAATTTCTTTTTTTGAATTTTGTGTTTGAATGTTGTGGAATGAGAAAAATAGGTTAATAATTATCTCAAATCTGCAAGTAAAGTTTTTAATTGATCTTTTTATTTTGAGACTCATCATGCTCTGTGGATAACTTCAGTTTTATTACCATTGGAGATGTTATCAAGCGAGTAGAATAAAGAAGTTTAATAAATGATAAGTATTTGAACTAATGAAAATTTTATAAATAATTACAAATTTCTTTTCAGAAAATATATAACTTTAGCATTCATTAACTATGATAGTAACTCTGGAAAGTAGTAACTTTTCCAGATTTACAAGGAAAAAAGCTTGTTTACATATTTCAAAATTGCTTGAATAATTTCTAAATGGGGAAAGTTTCGTTTTTTTGTCTTAATTGAGAGATACATTTTTTTATGATTTTCATTGAGTTGGAAGGGAGGGAATGTTGGTTTACAATTTTATCTGAATGGGAAAAGAATAATTTTCAACATTGTTTTCGAGTTGAAAGGGAGGCAATTTTTTATTTTAATTATTTTCTGAACTGGAAAAGGCTCATTTTTAAGATTTTTGTCGAGTTCAAAGGGAGGAAATTTTAGTTTTCAATTTTTTCTGAATTAGAAGAGGGACAGTTTTTATTTTTAAGACTTTTATCGAGTTGGAAAAGAAGAAATTTTTTGATTTTCAGTATTTTCATAGAGTTGAAAAAAAAAAAAATTTTTCCTGAATTGGAAAAGGTACAATTTTTTATTTTTAGCATTTTTATTGTGTTGAAGAAAGTACCTTTTTATTTGTCATATTTTTAATGATTTTTATTGAGTTAGAAGAGAGGGAATGTTGGTTTTCAATTTTATCTGAATAAGAAGAAGGAAATTTTTTGATTTTTAGTGTTTTTATAGAGTTGAAAAGAAGAAATTTTTTTCCTGAATTGGAAAAGGTACAATTTTTTATTTTTAGCATTTTTATTGGGATGAAAGGAAGAACTTTTTATTTTGAATATTTTCTTAATTGGAAGACGAACATTTTTTTTGTTTTTGAGATTTTTATCGAGTTTTTGTTTTGAAGATTTTTATGGAGTTGGAAAAGAGGAAATTTTTGTTTTTTTACTTATTTTTTGCTGAATTGGCATAGGAACATTTTTTCATTTTATTTTTTATTTTCATTGACTTGGAAAGGGGGAAGCTTCAGTTTTTTTCTAAATTGAAAGATAATTTTTTAAGAATTTTGATTGAGTTGGAAGAGAGGGATAGTTGGTTTCCAATTTCATTTAAATGGGAAGAAGGAAATTTTCGGATTTTTAGTATTTTTATAGAGTTGAAAAGGAGACATTTTTTTTCCTGAATTGGAAAAGGTACAATTTTTTATTTCTAGCATTTTTATTGAGTTGAAGGGAGTGACTTTTTATTTTTAATATTTTTCAAATTGGCAGATAAACATTTTTTTGTTTTTGAGATTTTTATCAAGTTGGAAGTGAGGAAATTTTGATTTTAATTATTTTCTGAACTGGAAAAGGATCATTTTCAACATTTTTTTCGAGCTGGAAGGGAGGGAATTTTGATTTTAATTTTTTCTGAATTGGAAAAGGATAATTTTCAACATTTTCTTCGAATTGGAAGGGAGGAAATTTTGATTTAAATTTTTTCTGAATTGGAAAAGGATACTTTTTAAAAAAATTTTCGAGTTGGAAGGGAGGAAATTTTGATTTTAATTTTTTCTGAATTGGAAAAGGATCATTTTTTTTTAATTTCGAGTTGGAAGGGAGGAAATTTTAATTTTTTCTGAATTGGAAAAGGATAATTTCTAAAAAGATTTTCGAGTTGGAAGAGAGGAAATTTTGATTTTAATTTTTTCTGAATTGGAAAAAGATAATTTTCAACATTTTTTTCGAGTTGGAAGGGAGGAAATTTTGATTTGAATTTTTTCTGAATTGGAAAAGGATACTTTTTTAACAAATTTTCGAGTTGGAAGGGAGGAAATTTTGATTTTAATTTTTTCTGAATTAGAAAAGAATAATATTTTTTAAAAATTTCGAGTTGGAAGGGAGGATATTTCATCTTTTTCTGAATTGGAAAAGGATAATTTTTCAAAAGATTTTCGAGTTGGAAGGGAGGAAATTTTGATTTTAATTTTTTCTGAATTGGAAAAGGATAATTTTCAACATTTTTGTCGAGTTGGAAGGGAGGAAATTTTTATTTTTATTTTTTCTGAATAGGAAAAGGATAATTTTTTTCGAGTTGGAAGGGAGGAAATTTTATTTTTAATTTTTTCTGAATTGGAAAAGGATAATTTCCAACATTTTTTCGAGTTGGAAGGGAAGAAATTTTTTATTTTAATTATTTTCTGAACTGGAAAAGGATCATTTTTAAAATTGTTGTCGAGTTGGAAGGGAGGAAATTTTGGTTTTCAACTTTTTTCTTAATTGAAAGAGGGACAGTTTTTGTTTTGAAGATTTGTATCGAGTTGGAAAAAAGGAAATTTTTTTTTCATTGCTGAATTGGCATAGAAACACTTTTTAATTTTATTTTTTATTTTCATTGAGTTGGAAAGGGGGAAGCTTCAGTTTTTTTCTGAATTGAAAGAGAATTTTTTTATGATTTTCATTGAGTTGGAAGAGAGGGAATATTGCTTTACAATTTTATCTGAATGGGAAGAAGGAAATTTTTTGATTTTCAGTATTTTTATAGAGTTGAAAAGGAGAAAATTTTTTTCCTGATTTGGAAAAAGTACAATTTTTTATTTCTAGCATTTTTATTGAGTTGAAGGGAGTGACTTTTCATTTTTAATATTTTTCAAATTGGCAGATAAACATTTTTTTGTTTTTGAGATTTTTATCAAGTTGGAAGGGAGGAAATTTTGATTTTGATTTTTTCTAAACTGGAAAAGGATCATTTTTAAGATTTGTTTCGAGTTGGAAGGGAGGAAGTTATGATTTAAATTTTTTTTCTGGATTGGAAAAGGATAATTTCCAACATTTTTTTCGAGTTGAAAGGGAGGACATTTTTTATTTTAATTATTTCTGAATTGGAAAGAGATAATTTTCAAAATTTTTTTTGTGTTGGAAGGGAGGAAATTTTGATTTTAATTTTTGCTGAATTGGAAAAGGATAATTTTCAACATTTTTATCGAGTTGGAAGGGAGAAAATTTTGATTTTAATTTTTTCCGAATTGGAAAAGGATAATTTTCAACATTTTTTTTTTTTTAGTTTAAAGGGAGGAAATTTTAGTTTTCAATTTTTTCTGAATCCGCGAGCGATTGCAGCACTACAGCGACTGAACGAGATGAAGAGGAACTGCAACATCAAACTGCATTACCCTGCGTGAAAATCAAACTGCGACTATTTTTTTTTTAATTTTGTATTTGAATGTTGTGAAATGAGAAAATTGAGTTAATAATTAATTCAAATCTACAAGTGAAGCTTTCAATTATTTTTTTTCAACTTTGTGTTTCTTCACGCTCCGTAGATAACTTCAGCTTTGTTACCATTGAAGATGTTATCAAGCGAGCAGAATAAAGGAGTTGATTAAATAATAATTATTTAAACAAATGAAAATTTTATAAATAATTGGCAACTGTCTGTCACAGAATATATAACTCTCAGAATTCATCAACTATGATATTAATTTTGGAAAATAGTATTTTTTCCACATTTGCAGGAAAAAAATTGTTTAAATTTAAATGAAAATTATTCACATAATTTACAAATATCGTTGAAAAAATATTTCTCTCAAAATTGGTTACTTTTATGGATAATTTCAGAAAATGATAACTTTATACTTCCGAGCTTACGAGAATCTGAGAGCGATTGCAGCGCCACAGCGACTGGAAGATGAACTGCAATATGAAACTGCCTTACCTTGCGTGCAGATCAAACTGCAAATATATATTTTTTAATTTTGTATTTGAATGTCATGAATCAAGAAAAAAAATTTAGGAATAATCAATTCAAATCAAGTGAAGTTTTGATACATTTTTTTATTTTGTGCTAAACTACGCTCCGTGGATAACTTTAATTTTGTTACCTTTGGAAATGTTATCAAGCGAGCAGGATAACGAAGTTTTAAAAATATTTGTGTAGTCTACGACCCGCCAGAGTTCGCCATCTGTTCGAGTCAAAATTCTGCGAAAATTCAAATTGAATATTCGAAAAATAGCTTTTTTTATGCAAATTATTAATAAAAGTGTATAGTTAATTTGTAATATTGAAAACCGCTTAACCTACTTTTGTACAAAAAAATTTTATCTTTTTTTTTAATCTAAGTTTTTTTTACTAAAAATACCAATTTCTGATGGAAAAGGCCAGAATAGCCTAAAATTGTTTAAAATTTGTGAATCTTCTTTACAATCTAATTTTAAAAAAATCTTAGATTTCAATTTCGCACGAAAAACACTAATATAATCGAAAATTGTTCAAAGATTCTAAATTTAGTTCAAATTGTAATTTTTTTTTTAAACCAATTTTTGATGTAAAACGCTAACATGACGTAAAATTAAAAAAAAATATAAATCTTTTTTTAAATCTAATGATTTTTTAATAAAAATGCCTAGCTCCGTCGAAAAATACTAACAGAATTCGAAATTGTTGAAGCTTGTAAATTCTATTATTTTAAATAAAAATCATTGGATTTGAATATATATTTTTTTTAAATACCAGTTTCAGGTGACAGACATCAACATAACCTAAATTTGTTGAAAAATTGTAAATATTCTTTGAAATCTAATAACTTTTTATTAAAAATACTAATGATTAAAAAAAAACTAACATAACATTCCAACAATATATACAATTTGCAACAACAGAAGTGAATTTTCAACTAAAAAAGTAAAAAATTCTCACAAATTAATTGAGAAGTTAGATTTTCTGTAAAAAAATTAATATAAAAGAGATATTTCCAAAAAAATGGTTAAATTTTTAACTAAAAAAATAAATTTTCAACCAAAACTGGAGTCGTGAAATTTTCAGATGAAAAATTGAATTTCCAGCAATATATACAATTTGCAACAAAATAAGTGAATTTTCAACTAAAAAATAAAACTTTCTCAACCAAAAATGGAAAAGTTCAATTTTCTGTAAAAAAATAATTAATTAAGATTATTTTCTAACAAGAATTGAATAGTTGATTTCCTAATCAAAATATATTATTAATAAATGAAAAAAAAACAGTTGAATTTAAACAAAAAGAAGAATTTTTAATGAAATACTCAATTTTTGAGTTCCAACATTGATTTTCAACAACGAAAAAAAAATTGTAATAAAATAAGGAGGAGTGGACTAGATAATTTAATTTTTAACCTAAAATAATGCATTTTCTAACAAAAAAAAAGAATTTTCAAACAAGAAGATTAATTTTCTATAAAAAAGTTGAGTTTTCAGCTAAGAAATTAATTTAAACCAAAAAAGAATATTTTCAACAAAATACTTGAATTTCCAACTGAGAAATGATTTTTCAATCAAAAAGAATATTTGTTAAGTATCAAGATTAATTTTCAACCAAAATCAAATACTTGAATTTTCTACCAAAATAGTTGAATTTACTACTCAAATATTTGAATTTGCAATAACAAAAAATTTCTAAACAAAAATGGAATTTTCAATTTAAAAAATATATTTGAAAAAAAAAAGAATTTTTTTCTAATTTACGTGAATCCACAGCCAAAAATAGTTAAAGTTTCAAATGAATAGTTTAATTTTTACCCAAATGATTAAATTTTTTACCAAAGAATTTGAATTTTCTACCAAAAATATGCATTTTTGACTAAAAATGTTAATTTTCAAGCAAACAGTTGAATTTTTTACCAAAATGATGAATTTTCAAGAAGAATAATTTTTTATCAAAAAGATGAATTTTTAACAAGAATATCAATTCTCAGCAAAGTCGTATTTTGAACTAAACAAATGAAATATTCAATCACAAACATAAAATTTTCACCCAGCTTAACAATATTCTTCCACAGTACAAGAATTTTTTAATTTTTATTTATTTTTTATTCAATTAATTTTTAACAAAGTAGTTTCACTTTTAACTATTTTGTAATATCAACTAATATTTTGACCAAAGAAGATTTTAATTTTAAAGAAAAAACAGTTGAAAAATCATTCAAAAGTCTCGATATCACGGAGTTTTCTACTAATTTCGCAATTTTTAATTAAATTTTTTATTCTTATTGAATCTTCCTTCCTGATGAAAAATTAAAGTTTTGATTTGTTCTGAATTTAATTTTTTTATTATTTGACATTAAAGAAGAATTTAAATTTTCATTTATTCTGAATTTAATTTAAATGCGGAAGAATTCAAGTTTTGATTTATTCTGAATTTAATTTTGGAATTTTTGACGTTGAAGAAGAATTTAAATTTCGATTTATTCTTAATTCAATTTATAATTTGAATGTTGGACGTTAAAGAATTGAATTTTTATTTATTCTGATTTTGATTTTTTAAAGTTGGATATTAAAGAAGAATTAAAATTTAGATTCATTCTAAAATTGCGATTCAAATGTTCTACGTTAAAGAATAATTTGAATTTTGATTTATTCTAAATTTAATTTTTTAATGTTGGTCTTCAAACAAGAATTTAAATTATGATTTATTTCGAAATTAATTTGAATGTTGGGCGTTAACGAATAATTTAAATTTTGATTTATTCTAAATTTAATTTTTTAATGTTGGGCCTCAAAGAAGAATTTAAATTTTTATTCACTGTAAGTTAATTTTTTAAATGTTGTGCGTCAAAGTAGAAATTCCATTTTTTTTCACCAAAATGCAACTGTTTGGTTGAAAATTAATCTTTATTAATTTAAAACTCAACTACTCGGCTAAAAGTTGAACTACTTTGTTGACTTTTTTTTAAATTAAAAATTGAAAATTGAACTATTTTGTTGAAAATTAATTTTTTTTGTTGAAAATTCAATTTTTGTACAGTTTAGGTGAACTTTTATTTTTTTTGTGACTGAAAAATCTTTATTTGATAAAAATTACTCTTTTTAGCTTCAAAATTAATTGAAAGAAATGATATTTCATATTTTTTGGTCGATATATCAACTTTTTTGTTGAGAATTCATATTTTTAGTTTGAAAATTCAAGTAGATATTTTGTTAAAGAGTCATCTTTTATGGTAAAATAATTTTTTTTTTCAAAATAAATCATTAAATTAAAAAATTGTTAAATTTGTATTTCACTGAAAGTGAAAAAAAGACAAATAGTTATAAATTTCAGAAAAAATCGCAACTTTCTATCATCAAGCAAAGAGAATATTATTAACAATAATAAATTGTTTAAATAATTATATTAACTTGAATTAATTTTCACTTCACTCTAATTAAAAAATGGACAAGGTGTGGAAAATTTTTGAAAAAACCGCGACTTTTTAGCTCCATTCTAAGAGAAGGTTTCTAAAAACAATAATAAATTGTTTAAATAATTCATGTAAACAATATAACATTATAAGTTTCAAGTGGTGTTTTATGTATCAGAAACAATTTTTATTTTTAAAAAACCACATAAAATCAGAATTACCACCGAAAACTCGCTAAACCCATTTTTTCACTTATGGGGGTTTTCCGGACCCTATAACACAGACTTATGGGGGTGATATTTGAAAAGTATTATTTGATTCGTATTCTATGGCTAATTGTAAAGAGAAATATTGAGTTTCAATCCAATTCAAGTAATATTGAGGATTCTGAATAAAATTAAGAAAAACGTATTTTTTTCTCATGGGAAGTACGTGGTAAACTTTATGGGGCTTGCGCCACCTATAAATATAATTTGATGTCCAAAAAAGAAAAAATGTATTTATTTTTGTGTGAATTCAAACAAATTTCCGGGCGTCATTAATAAAAATTCGAAAAAAAATTTCCAATAGCTTAGTGGTTAAAGCACCCGACCGGTAATCGGAAGACTTGGTGTTCGAATCCTGCCGGAGCGAAGATCTTTTTTCAGATTTTATTAATTTCCTATGCATTTTTTTTGTTTTTTCTTTCATTTTTTCAATAAATCAAATGTGTTTTTATTAACTTCACAAATAAATATTATTAGTCCGAAAAAAGTCAGAAAATGTTGTTTTACGACCACCCTGTAAATGTGGATATTTGTCGAACTTGAAAAAAAAAAAACGGTGTTTTGGTATTTGGTGTCGAATCTGTGTTCTGACGACTTTACGTGACAATTTGGTATTGGTCACGTGACTCTGTTTGTCAGTGTTGTTTGAGCATTGGTGCATAATCGAATTGGAGAACTGCTCGGGGCCTCAGAGCCAGAGACATAACAACCTTTTGTAACGAGTCCTCTAGGGGCCCTCTCCTCTCTTTTACAGCTTCACCTTCCTTCCTTCATTATTTACCTTTTCTCATTTTACTTTTTTTTTCTTTTTCTTTCTTCTCCAAGGTACACATGCCATTTTACATGAGACTGCATGCTTTCAATTACTCTTAATGTATTTTTTCCGTAACCGTATAGGTATAACAGGGTTCACAGCAGAGTTAGGTAGTAACATGTTACAAGGAATTAAGTTACTGAAAAGTTACGTTATTTGTAAATTTTAATGTAACTTCGTTACTTTTTTAAAAAGTAACTTGTGGTGTAACTTACAAAAATAGGAATGTTAAATGACTAGTCAAGGTAGGTAAAGATAAAATCAGAAGAGAAGAAAATACAGAACGACTTTGAGGGAACCATGAAACTATTATTTAAAGAAATGAAAGGAAGTAAAAGTACAGAGTTTGTCAGCATGAGAAACAGCAAAAGTGAAATACTATATGATACAGACGAGATAGTAAAATAGGAAAGTTAAACGATTAGTCAAGGAATGTAAAGATAAAATCAGAACAGAAGAAGAGAAGAAAATACAAAACGACTTTGAAGGAAGCAAGAAACTGATATTTGAATCTATGAAGGAAAATGAAAATACAGAGATTGCCAGCATGAGAAACAGCAAAAGTGAAATACTATATGATACAAACGGTATACTAAAAGAGGAAAGCTAAACGACTAGTCAAGGAATGTCAAGATAAAATCAGAACAGAAGAAGAGAAGAAAGTACAAAACGACTTTGAAGGAACCATGGAACTGTTATTCAAAGAGATAAAGGAAAGTAAAAGTACAGAGTTTGTCGGCATGAGAAACAGCAAAGGTGAAATTTAATAAGGTAAAAAATTCTTTTCGTTAGTTACGATTTTTGCAGGGACCTTGAACTTTGAATTTAGTTACAGTTGGACCCCGGTTTAGCAACTGTGGCAGGGGTTGCCTGCAAATAGCCTTGTTACTAAAATGGTGCAATTGATACGTATACAGTCGGGGCCGCCTGAACCGTTTCCAATTGGAATGCATAATATTGCGCAATAACTCTACTGAGTACTCGCGCACTGTGGCCTTTTCGAGACGAGAGTCGAAACTGTCTTTCGCCCCTTGAGCTGAGAAACTGCATGGGCTAGCAGTTCTAGGAATGCATCTTGTTAAGAATTCAACTATTTTATTTGGTGGAAAAGTAACTTTTTTGTTTAAAATTCATATTTTCCATTTGAAAATACAACTGTTTTGTAGAAAATTCTCTTCTTGGCGTGAAAATGCATCAATTCGGAGGATGTTTTTTTTCTTTCTTGTTTCAAAAATCCACTTTTTCGTTTCAAAATTGATCTTTTTTGGTTTAAAATCTAATTTATTTTGGTTGAAAGGTCAACGATTTCGATAGAATATTAATCTGATTTGGTTGAAAATTCAGCTATTTTGTTGGAAATTCGTAATTTTTGTTTGAAATAATATCAACTATTATATTTTGCGCTGAGAATTCATCCATTTTGGTTAAAAATTCATGCATTTTGTTCAAAATTCATTTATTTTATTTAGTTGAAAATTATCTTTAAAAAAAACATATTATTGTTTTGAAAATGCAACTGTTTTCTTGAAAACTCGACTTTTTGGTTTGAAGATTCGACAATTCAGTGGACAGTTTTTTTCTTCATTGGTTCAAAATATGCCTTTTTCGTTTCAAAAATCTTTTTTTTTTGCAAAAAAAATCCAATTTTTAAAAATTTCAAATTTAACTATGTATATAGGAAATCAACTTGGTTTGGTTGAGGTTTCAGCTATTTTGTTGAAAAATTAGTATTTTTTGGTTGATCTCAACTATTTCTTCTTTTTTTTTGGAGGATGGAAAATTAAAATATTTCTCTACAAAATTCAACTATTTGGTTGAAAATTTACTTTTTTGTTGAAAATTTACCTCTTTTGTCGAAAATTTGTCTTTTTGATTTCAAAATGGTACAAAAATCCAACTATTTAGTTGAAAATTAACTTTTTTGTTGAAAATTAAGTTTTCTGTTAAAAATTGAAGTATTTTGGTACAAAGTCCCAATTTTGTCGAAAATTAACTTTTTGGTCAATAGTTCTAAGTTACGGCAAAAATCGTAACTCACAAAAAGAATTTATTACCTTAATAAATTTCACCTCTGCTGTTTCTCATGCTGACAAACTCTGTACTTTTACTTACCCCCATCTCTTTAAATAACAGTTTCATGGTTCCTTCAAAGTCGTTATCTTTCTATATCTCTTCTCAAAAGTTCGAAGACTTCATTTGGACAACACAATCGCTGACATGGTCGCGCAGAAATTTGTCTGGAAGTTGAAGAAATCCTCATGAATGGCCCACATACAAAAAGATTTATTTTTTTTTGTAAATTCTCTTCAGGAAGAGAATACTTTACAATTAAAAGTGGTTGTAAATATCCTCATGGCTACCGACCCTGACATTCAGATGAATCAGATAGCAATTGAAGGTTATCAGCGACCCACTGTCGTGAGAAACCAGCCTGCATATCTGAATGACTGAATGCATCTGGAAGTTTGCATGTCTCTCATTAATCTTTTTCGAGAAGAGTAATCACTTGATATGGATTGTAATGACTAGAAGTCTGTTCAAATTCGTTTTTAATTCTGAGTAGCCAACGTTGCTGTTTGGATCACCTGTGCCATGCGCGAGACACTCTGTCTAGACTCAGTTTCGTTTCTAAGAAGGCGAATCTACACTGAAGGAACTACTGATCGAGATTCTTTATATACCTTCGAACAACAGAAAAATATCTTTAATTAGGAACTGTGAATTAGGGTAGTCAAAAAATAGATTAAATTGTTTTTCGAATTTTGATTAATATCGCCCGGAAACTTGTTCGAACCCAGATAGAAATGAATCCATTTTTTTAATACATCATATTGCGCAATACACTCGACAGAGTACTCGCGCACTGCGGCCCTTCCGTTATGAGAGTCGCAACCGTCTCACGCCCTTTGAGCTGAGAGGATATTATTTTTGAAAAATGAATTATTTAAACAATTATGTTTATTGACATTAATAAAGTATTACCTCACTCTAATTGAAACTTTGATAAAAAGTGGAAATTTTTTGAAATCACAGCGATTTTCTATCTCTATTCTAAGAGAAAATTGCTAAAAACTATAATAAATTGTTTAAAAAATTAATGCCAACATTCAATTATTTGTATGAAGTAGTATTTTATGTACTAGAAACAATTGATTTGAGTCGAATTGATTGACCTATAATATCAATACATTTTATTATAGAGTAAGGAAGTTATGGTCACTTATATTATATTAAAAATCGATTTTTATAGTAAAAATTTTTTCATTCTTATCATTTAGAGTCAATATGAAAATGTAACAGATGTGTTGATTCGATACGAATCGATTGACCTATAATATTAATACATTTTATTAAAGAGTAAGGTAATTATGATCATATATATTATATTAAATATAGATTTTTATTGTAAAAAAGTTTAAATCCTCATAATTCAAAGCTGATGCGAAAATATAAAAGATGTGTTGATTCGAGACGAATTGATTGACTTATAATATTAATACATTTTCTTTAAGAGTAAGGAAGTTATGGCGATTTGTATTGTATTAAAAGTCGATTTTTATGGTAAAAGCTTTTTCATTCTCATAATTTAAAGTTGATGCAAAAATAGAATAGATGTGTTGATTCGAGACGAATCGATTGACCTATAATATTCATACATTTTATTAAGGAGTAAGGAAGCTATGGTAATGCATAATATTTGACAATGCGGTTTTTTATAGTGAAACTTTTTTCTTTGACATACCTCAAAGTTGATGCAATGATAAAAAAGATTCCTTGGTTGGACACTAATCGATTGACCTATAATATTATCACATTTTCTTAAAGAGTAAGGAAGTTATGGTCATTTATATTGTATGAAAAATCGATTTTTATAGTAAAATTTTTTTTATTCTCATAATTTAAAGGTCATGCGAGAATAGAAAGGATATGTTGATTCGAGACGAATCGATTGACATACAATATTAATACATTTTATCATAGAGTAAGGAAGTTATGGGCATTCATATGGTAATGCATAATATTTGTAAACACGGTTTTTTATATTAAAGTTTTTTGATTAACATATTTTAAAATAATGCAATAACAGAAAAGATTCCTTGATTCGATCCAAATCGATTGACCTATAATATTGATACATTTTATTGAAGAGTAAGGAAGCTATATCAATACATAAGATTTGAAAAAACGGTTTTTTATAGTAAAACTTTTTTCACTAACATAATTCAAAATTGATTACACAACGAAAAAGATTTCTTGATTCGAGGCAAATCGATTGACCTACAATATTAATACTTTCTATTGAAGATTAAGGAAATTATGCTCATTTATAATATTTGAAAGATTTATTTCAAACAGAAAAACTTTTTTCATCGACATAATTCAAAAGTGGATGTATGAATAGATTTAAGAAGATTTTCAAAATTGTCGAAAAAGAATCTGGAAGATTTTAAAGCAATTTTTACAAATTTTCAGTTAAAAAAAAAATTATGAAAAATTCGAATCACTTTAAAAATTTCAGAAAAATGACTTTGAAAACGAATTTATAAGATTTTATAGCAAAAATTTTGAATTTTGCAAGATAACAAAATTTTTA
>JAABKJ010006795.1:0-21576 GCA_011634705.1 Andricus grossulariae
TCATAAAAATTGAATTCTGAACATTAGCGCCCTCAACTCTGTAGCACCTTATCACTTGGTCTCCACGAGTTAGCAGTTTTTCATTTGTTTTCTCCGAGATGGAACCTTGTCTTTTGAACACGTCGATTTGGAATCAAGTCTATTTTGTGAAAGCTTGATTTTTCGCAATAAAATAAACAAGCATAGCGTTCTACAGCACGTAATAAAATATTAAAAAATTCTAAACAATAGAAAATATTGCAGAGAATTCTATACAATTTTATTACGTGCTGCAGAATGGCCTGCGTTTGTGTATTTTATCACTAAAAATCAAAATGTCAAAATCGATAAAAATAAACTTGATTCCCAATACCGAACAACTGAATTTCGATTCTTTACACGAAGTAACCCGAACTTGATTCCATGTTGTGTGGAGCAGTCGAAATTTTTTTTTATTCCTGAAATACATTTTTTAGCAATAAAATAAAGTAATAAATTATTTTAGACAGCACTCACGCCATGACAACTACGTTTTACCCAAACAAGCCCTCCAATGTATAGATGTTTTTTTAATCCTAATTTTCCTCTAAAAGTTCGGTTCTTGTATTGGTTTTCACAAACATGTACACTGCCAGTGGAGATTACCTGGACGCCTGTTTTTTGAGCTTTTGATAAAGTGAACGTAAATTATTTTTTAATTGCAATAACTCTGGAAATAATTAACAATTTCAACAGCTCTTGAGCTCATTTTAAAGGTAAACCTCCACAGTAATTTTTTAGATTATTAAAATATTTATGAATTTTTTCCCCTAGATTAGCATTCAGTTTTCCAAAACAGTACTCCTCCCATTTTTTTCTCTTAGTGACAGAAACTCACGGGAACTTTTTCAACTTAAATAATAATGTTAGTGGTAAAATTGAAATTGATTTTAAAAATTTCTGCTAAACACAGGAATTATATTTCAATGTCATTTTTAGTGAATATCAAAAAGCTACAATTTTCAACAATCTCTGCACCTATAGAATAAATTTCAGAAAAAAAATTTAATTTGAAAAAATCCCAGCGAGTTTCTGTCACTAAGAACATTGAAAAAATAAAAAAACGGCTAATTCTACAAAAACTAATTTCACAGAAGAGTGAAAAAACATCCGCCTTTTTCAATAATCTGATAATCCAATAAATTCAGTGAAGATAGTCTGTGGTAATCCTATTACTCAACCGAGAAATGAACCGATGCAAACCTTTTTTTCCAGTAGCGAGAAACACTTGAAATAATCATATCATTAATAAAAATTTTCTTATCCATTTAGGGCATATGAACATATTTAAGTGCATGAAAAAGTTGAAAAAACGTTGAAAAAAGGTTATGAACAAATTTCCCAAATTGACCGTCACTGTCACTCATAAGTGACCACAAACCGTTATAAATGGCAATTACGTTTATTTTGCGCAGAAATGGTAATTCTTTCGCATTGAAGCCGCAAAACAATAACCCCAGTAATCGCCGACTATTATTTTAATCTGCAACGGACATTAAAATAATATTCTCGGATTTACTGCATGTATGAAGGAACAAAAATACCTCAACATGATAAAAAAATACTAAAGAATTTGTATTGCATTATACAATATATTTATAAACGACGCTTATTAAATAATTACAATTTTGAATTGTTCAAAAATTTCAATGTTGAAACTAACGAAATTTTAGTAGTTAATGCATCATCATTTAAAGTTTTCCTCTTTGGAGTATTCCCCTTTGTAACGTCCATTACCAGACTGAGAAATTTTAGCTTGAAATTCGATAACATTTTTAATTAAATTTCATACAGAGATAACTATTTCTGTTTCACAGCCGAATTATATTTTGAAAAATTGAATATGCCAGAATTTATTTTATTTTGATGTTGGATATAAACGCTGGTTGGCAATTACATTAACAGTTGCGAATTTAATCAATAATTGGGTCTTTGTGCCGAAAAACTTCATTTTCAAAATCCCCGGATTTTCCCCAGATTTTTTAATAAACAAGTTTTCATGTTCCCTGACCATTAATATTCAAATACCAGCATTTTAATCGCGTAAACATTTTAACGGAGAACCTTTTATAAACGGTATAAAAAAAGAAAATTTCGGATTAAAATTTAAAAAATTTAAATTTATTTATTGGAATCAAAACTTCAATTAAAAATAGTTGTCTTTGAACCTAATAATTAAATTTCTTATAAGAAAGTTGAATTTTCAATAAAAAAAGGTCGAATTTCCTATCCAAATAGACGAATTTTTAACAAAATAATTAAATTTTTTAACAAAATAGTTGTTTTTGTAATCAAATATTTACATTTTCTGCTTACAAAGATGAATTTTCAATTAAATCGTCAAATTTTTAAACAAAAAATATTAAACTTTAACCGAAAACAGTTGAATTTTCAACAACAAAAATTAATGTTTAGCCAAAGAATTGCACTTATAACAGAATAGTTAAACTTTAAAGCAAAAGGGACGATTTTTTAACCAAATAGTTTAACTTTTATTTAAATTTTCAAATTTTGCACCTTCAAAGATGAAATTTCAAATAAATAGTAAAATTTTTAATAAAAAAAATTATTAATTTTCAACCCGAAAAGGTGAATTTTTAGCAAAAATATGATTTCTCAACAAGAAATATATTAGTTGATATTTCAACTCAAAAAGATGAAATTTCTACCAAAAGATATGAATTTTAAAACCAAAAAGACGAATTTTCAACCAAAAAGATTCTATCAAAAAGAACGATTTTTCAGCAAAATATATGAGTTTCCAAAAAATTGTTGAATTTTCAACTAAAAGAGATAAATTTTCAGTAATGAAAAATATTTTCCAACTGAAAAAAAAACGAGTTTACAACAACCATTTTTCTAAAAAAACAGATGAATTTTACATTCAACAGTTAAATTTTTATCAAAAAAATAGAGGAATTTTAAAACTAAGAAGATTAACTTTCTAACAAAAAGAAAAATTTTAAGGAAAAATAAAGAAGTTACATTTCCAATAAAAAAATTAAATTTCAACCAAAATAAAACGAGTTTCCAACAAACAAAGCTTTTTCAGCCTCGAAGGAAAAAAAAGTTAATCCAGATTATTGAACATTCAAGCAAAAAGGCAAATTTTCTATAAAACAGTTGAATTTTTAACACAAAAATATGTATAAAAAAAAATACATTTTTAGCCAAAAATACGAATTTACAAGCAAAAAATAGAAAAGTTAGATTTTCAGTAAAAAAATTAAATTTCAACCAAAATAAAACGAATTTTCAAGAAATAAAGATTTTACAGTCAAGAATCAGAAAAAAGTGTATTCAAATTATTAAAAATTCAAGCGAAAAAACACATTGTTTATAAAACAGTTGAATTTTTAACCCAAAAATATGAAAGTTAAAAAAAAGTACATTTTTTAACCAAAAAAGAGGAATTTTTAAACCACGAAGATTAGTTTTCTAACAAAAAAAAATTATATTTTAACTAAAAAACTTCAGTTTTTAACAAAAAATAGAAAAGTTACATTTTCCACCGAAGAGATGAATTTTCAACTGTAATGATGAATCTTCAACTGGAATAGTTAAATTGGAATTTGCAACCCCAAAATAGTTTAATTTTCAACCCAAAAAGAATTTTTAACAAAACCGTTGAATGTATGACGAAAAAGGATGAGTTTTTAACAAAATTGTTGAATTTTAAACCCGAAATTTGTATTTTTTACCAAAAAAGAGGAAATTTCAAACCAAGAAGATTATTTCTCTACCAAACAAGACAAACTTTCAAGTAAAAAACATCAATTTTCAACCCAAAATTAAAAAGTTACATTCTCAGTTTAAAAACAATAAATCTTGAACCCAAAAGAAAGATTTTTCACGAAAATAGTTAAAGTATCAATCGCTGAGATAAACCTTCAACCAAAAAAATATAATTTCAACAAAGTAGTTTAACTCTCACCCAAGCAGTTGAATTTTTAATTTAAAAAGATCAATTTTCAACAAAATATCAACTTTCAATCAAAGATATGAATTTTTAATTAAAATGATGAAGCATCAATTGGAATAGTTTAATTGGAAAATTTCAACGAAATGATACAATTTTTAATTAAAAATATGCTTGTCAGAAGGAAGCCACTATAAAAAAAAGAAATAGAAATACAATGCAAATAAATAACTAACAAGAATATTATATCAGTGCCAAAGGCCCGGATTTTTAGTATCGTAACATTTCAAACATCGAATATTTTATAAATGGAATAAAACAATTTCAAATTAAAATTTTAAAATTTAAAATTGTATATCCTCAGAAATTCAGTCAGAAATCCCTAACCAATAAAATTCGTTGACTTTTTCCTGATTTCCAGTTTTTCCCTGACCTACTATCACCCTGTGTGAAATACCTCAAATACAACAATACTACTGAACCTTTGCGATCCCTGGAATAACATTATGATTGATAATTTGGAATAGCATAACTCATTGGCATAATGCAGAAATAGGGAATATATTTGAATGTGACCTTTTGTAGGAAGGGTTTGAAATCGAGTTTCGCTTTGATGTAATTTCGGGTATTGAAACGAGGAACGTTGCAGCGTTCGCTCGAGGCTTCGTTAGCGAATTTTAATACGAGAAGCAGCAACTCTAGTGGAAAATAATCCGACGCTTAAGGCAATCTTTATCGATCTCTTTGTCCCCCGGTAACCCTTCGTTGTACCGCCCTCGAAAGGGTTTCCGATCAGTCAATTCGAAAAAACACGTGCGATCCTTCCGATGGACTACCCCTTGAATCACGACTTCAAGATGCGCTACAGCAATATCGGGCTTCCGTTTTCAGATTGAAACCCGATTTACGGGGTTCACTTTGCACGAAATATCAATATCCACGAAATTGGAATTTATAGGGTAGTCGTAGGTCAGGGAAAACCTGGAAATCAGGGAAAATTAGGAAATCAGGGAAAAGATATTAGATGTTCTTAAAGGATTTCAAACCTTTTAGGGTATTTTAAAAGATTCGAAAGGATTTCACGCGATTTTATGGGATCTGTATGTTGTGTACCAGTCTTAACCAGCTGCTCAGCTTTAGCTCGCAGCACTCATCTTTTACTAGCAGCACTCATCTTTGGCTGGCAGCACTCACCTTTGGCTCGCAGAACTCATCTTTAAATCGCAGCATTCATCTTTGGCTCGCAGCACTCATCTTTAGCACGCACACTCATCTTTGGCTCGCAGAACTCATCTTTAAATTGCAGCATTCATCTTTGGCTCGCAGCACTCATCTTTGGCTCGCAGCACTCGCCTTTTGCTTGCAACATTCATCTTTGGCTCGCAGAACTCATCTTTGGCTCGCGCATTTATTTTTGGCTCGGCCACTCATTTTTGGCTCGCACATTCATCTTTAGTACGCATACTCATCTTTGGCTCGCGCACTCATCTTTGACTCGCAACACTCAACTTTGGCTCGCAACACTCATCTTTAAATCGCAACATTCATCTTTAAATCGTAGCATTCATCTTTAGCTCGCAGCACTCATCTTTGACTCGCAACATTCATCTTTGGCTCGCAACACTCATCTTTGGCTCGCGCATTTATCTTTGTTTTACGCACTCATCTTTGGCTCGCGCTTACTCGTCTGCGATTCGTACTGAAAAATACACTAGTCAATAAAATCCTATTTTCTCCCTTGGTGCATAATATACCATTGTTACCTTAACTTTATCCTTGTTCTCAGTGAATAATTCACATGAGTTCGTCGGACAGGGATGTATGAACATGTGCTTTTCATTATTTCAGAATTTCCATCCACATTGCGGAAGTTTGCTTTCGTGCCGGCAGAAGTTTAGTATAGTGTGTAGGTAAGCTCTCCTCGGGGAGACGGAAAAACTGCAATCTCGGAAGCCACGTATCCTGCAAGTAGTTAACTTGGCCCAGCGACGCTTTTTTTCAATTAACTTCCGACTACACAGAGTAACGGCCAACAACGTCCGAGTCCGAATCTCAGATGCATCACTTTTATTTCTGCCTTTAATATAATATACGTATAAAAAAAACTTTGATAGGGTAGCATCTCCTAAGTGTGACGGCATTCGCCTTATTCACTTTTCTTTATGCATTTAGAAATGGCCACTTTGATTTTATTTTCACACTTTAAGGGGGCCAAGTAGAGCTATTTCTAGACGGGAGATAACTTTATGAATAATAATTTTGAATAGCAGTGATCAAAGTTCGTCCCCTTTTTTAGCTTATTTAATTTTTTGCCTTTAAATTGGAAAAATTATGTAAAAGACTTAATATCGAGAATTTTGACTGAATTCTTACCTTTCCACCCTTTTTTACAAATCCCTTGAAATGTCATAAATTATCTTAAAATTTGTAATATTTCTTCAAATCGCTTGAAATCTTTGAAATTCTATGAAATCACTTGGAATCTTTTAAAATACTCTAAAGGCTTCGAAATCAAAATTTAAAAAAAAATACTTGCAATACTTTTTCAAAATAGTGGCAAAATAGTTGCATCGTTGAAAAAAGTGTCAATACTGGCTTGAGTCCTGCAAATTTCAGAGGATTCAATAATTAATCAATAAAATTAAATATTAAGCCTGATGAAAATTACAAATTTATCATCAACGTATTTTGGGTTTCAAAATCAATTTAAAATTCATTTTAACCAGAATTAAATATAGAATTATCCTATTGTTTCAGCATAGGAAGGGTTTATAATTTATGCAAATATTAACTGATTTTATCGATATTCGCGGAAATAGAATGGAGCAATGCAACCGATTCTATGCATTATTTCACAGGATTTAAAATTATATCTGCATTTCGAAAAATTATAGTAATGCGCGCAGGTGAAATTTAACAAAGGCATGGTAGCAAAAATTATCTTTACATGAAAACGCTTTCACTACCGCAAGCATCGCCAATATCAGTCATACATGAGCATTATCAGATGCACTATTATTAAATCAAGATTCTAATCCACTTGAAAATTATAGACATTTTAATAATAAGGTATTAATTTCTGAATTAGTATAAAGTGCAAAATCACTGATTCACATTAATAAATATACAATAAAAAAAAATAAACCCGTTCATTGATATTCACCTTTGACGTTCTAAGGACAGAATTCTTTTGAAAAATTGCCTGTTCCAATCTGGAATTTTAATTCTTTTAAAAAATTTCCGGTTCCAACTGAGAATTATAATTCTTCTGAAAAAATTCCAGTTCACACTCAGAATTGTTTAAAATTTGAAAATTCAATGTTCCAAGATTTCTTATTATTTTTTGAAAAAAAATTCAGAATTAGATTTTTTGGAAAAATTCCCTGTTCCAACCCGGAATGTAATTTTTATGGTTGATTTTGAACCAATCTATTTAGATTATTACATTTTCCAAATAGGAAAAGAAACAATGTTTTGAAAAAATCCCGGTTACAAGTCAGAACTTATTTAAATTTTTAAATTCCCTGTTCCGCGTCAGAATTTGTATTACTTTCGAAAATTCCCCGTTTCAAATCAAAATTAGGATTCTTTTGAAAAATTTCCTGTTCCAATCCGGAATTTTAATTCCTTTGAAAAATTCCCAGTTCCAACTGAAAATCATAATTTTGCTCGAAAAATTCAAGTTCCAAATCAATATTTGTTAACATTTGAAATTTCTCTCTTCTAACTGAGAATTTGTTTAAATTTCCAAATTCCCTCTTCCAAGTCAGAATTTTCATTATTTTGGAAAAATTCCCGTTTCAACTATAATTAAAATTATTTACAAAAATTCTAGTTCCAACTCAAAATTGGTTAAAATTTAAAAATTCTCTATTCCAACTCAGAATTGATATAATTTGAAAAATTCCTGTTCCAAGTCAGAATTTTTATTATTTTCGAAAATTCCACGTTATAACTCGGAGTTAGAATTCTTTTAAAAGATTCCCTGTTCCAATCCAGGACTGTAATTCTTTTGGAAAATTTTCAGTTCCAACTCAGAATTTGTTAAAATTTTAAAGTTCCCTGTTCCAACTCAGAATTGGTTTTAAATTTAAAAATTCCCTCTTCCAAGTCAGAGATTTTATTACTTTCGGAAATTCCCCATTTCAAATCAGAATTAGAATTCTTTTGAAAAATTTCCTGTTCCAATCCGAATTTTAATTCATTTGAAAATTTCCTGGTTCTAAGTCAGAATTTCTTTAAATTTAAAAATTCCCTGTTCCACGTCAGAATTTGTATTACTTTCGAAAATTCCCCGTTTCAAATCAGAATTAGAATTCTTTTTCAAACTTTCCTGTTTCAATCCGGAATTTGAATTCCTTTAAAAAATTCCCTGTTCCAATCCAGAATTGTAATTCTTTTGGAAAATTTTTAGTTCTAACTCAGAATCTGTTAAAATTCTGAAAATCCCTGTTTTAACTCAGCATTTATTTAAATCTGAAAATTCCATGTTCCAAGTCAGAATTATAATACTTTTGGAAAGATTCCAGTTAACAAACTCAGAATTTATTTTAAAATTTAATTTCCCTGTTCCAATTAGGATTTTTCATTATTTTTGAAAATTCCCTGTTCAAAGTCAGAATTTTTATTATTTTCGAAGATTCCCCGTTTCAACCAAGGATTAGAATTCTTTTAAAAGATTTCCTGTTCTGATCCGGAATTTTAAATCCTTTGAAAAATTCCCTGTTCTAATGAGAATTATAATTCTGTTGAAAGAATTCCAGTTCCAATTCGGAATTTGTTAACATTTGAAATTTCCCTGTTCCAACTCAGAATTTCTTTAAATTTCAAAATTCCCTGTCCCAAGTCAAAATTTTCATTATTTTCAAAAATTATTATTATTTTGAAAAATTCCAGTTCCAACTCAGAATTGTTTAACATTTGAAAATTCTCTATTCCAACTCAGAATTTATTTAAATTTGAAAATTTCATGTCCCAAGTCAGAATTTTTGTTATTTTCGAAAATTTCTCGTTCAACTCGGAGCTAGAATTAATTTTAAAAATTCCCTCTTCCAATACAGAATTATAAATATTTTGAAAAAATGTCATTCCCAACTCAGAATCTTTTAAAATTCCCTGTTTTAACTCAGCATTTATTTAAATTTAAAAATTCCATGTTCCAAATCAGAATTTTTATTATTTTTGAAGATTCCCCCTTTCAACCAAGAATTGAGAATTTTTTTGAAAGATTCCCTGTTCCAACCCGGAATTTTAATGCTTTTGAAGGATTCCCTGTTCCAATCCAGAATTTTAATTCTTTTGGAAAATTTTCAGTTCCTACTCAAAATCTGTTAAAATTTTAAAATTGCCTGTTCCAACTCAGCATTTATTTAAATTTAAAAATTCCAGTTCCAACTCATAATTTGTTAAAAATTTCAATTTCCCTGTTCCAATTCAGATTTCTTATTATTTTCGAAAATTCACCGTTTCAACTCAGAATTAGAATTCTTTTCAAAGATTCCCGGTTCCAACCAAGAATTTTCATTCTTTTGAAGGATTCTCTGTTCCAATCCAGAATTCTAATTCTTTTGGAAAAATTCGAGATCCAACACAGAATTTGTTAAAAATTTTAATATCCCTGTTCCAATTCAGATTTTTTATTATTTTCGAAAATTCCCCGCTTCAACTCAGAATTAGAATTCTTTTGAAAAATTGCCTGTTCTAATAATTCCCGGTTCCAACTGAGAATTATAATTCCGTAGGAAAAATACCAGTTCAAACTCAAAATTTGTTTAAATTTCAAAATTCCCTGTTCCAAGTCAGAATTTTTATTATTTTCGAAAATTCCCCGTTCCAACTCGGAGTTAGAATTCTTTTGAAAAATTACCTGTTCCAATTCAGAATTGCGATTTTTTGAAAAATATGCAGTTACCAACTCAGAATTTATTTAAATCGCCATTAAAAAATATAACATTAAAAAAAATAAACCCCTTTATTTATATTCATCTACGAGGTTCTCAGGATCAATAAGTCAACTGCAGTGAATAAAAAGTGAAAGGCACTTTGGCCACGAATTCTAGGTAACGAGGTTCTTGGCGCTTGTCACCTTTTTTCCATCACGCGACGATTGTCACGAAGTGTCTACGTACGGGAATAAACTTTTTTTTTACAACTTTACATAAGTAGTTGTCGTTAGGCAAACGAACATTTTAATACTAAACGACAGACTCGGTTTTCCGAGCCAAGAACGAACTCTCGAGGGCCAGACTAGGCACTAGGCGCTTTCACAAGTGAAAAGGCGCGAAAAGTGCTTTTCCGCTTAACGAGGGATAAGTTAAACGCTGAGATCGTAAAGTTCTAGCGAATTTGTTACGGGGGCACTTTAAACTTTTCCTGCTTTATTGCCCGAGATTCGACGGACCGAAGCGATTTGGCGATTCGTTTTGCAACTAACGACTTGCACCACCATTTGTTGGGTTTTCATTCGAAAAGGGAAAACTAGCAGATGAGATACGCCGGATACGGAAAGTCAGCGAGAAGGATTGTTTGCAACTTCCTGCCGGAAAAACGATAACTTTCCAATGCGAAATTCTGTTTTGTTAATTACTATCTTCGGGCTTTGCTGTTGAAAGTTCTGATGGAAATCACCAACTCCTTTCTGCTCTCTCTAATTAATTTTCATTTTTCCATACATTTTCTTTTAATTATTACTTGCATGCTGTATTTTCCATTCAGGGATGTTTTTATGCGTGAGAAAAGATAAGACAGACTTCAACGAGGGAAACAGGTTGATTTTTCACGAAAATAGGGAAATAAATTCTTTAAAATGCAATTAACATAGGTGTCATATTACACTCAATCTGATACGCCTTAAATTTCTAAAATTTGATTGAAAATTTGAGTTTTCAAACTTAAAAACTGAACATTTTATAAAACCGTCGATTTAGAAACACAAAGAGATGAATTTTCAAAACGATAACTTTCCAATGCGAAATTCTGTTTTATTAATTACTATATTCAGAATATGCTGTTGAAAGTTCTGATTGAAATCGTCAAATGCTTTCTGCTTTTTCTAATTAATTTCCAATTCTTAAATATACTTTTATTTTAATTATAAACAGGGAGATTTTTCACGAAAAGAGGGATGTAGGTGTCATATCACATTACACCTGATTTAAAAATTTAGTTTTTAAACTAAAAAGTTTAATGTTTTAGAAAACCGTTGATTTAGAAACCCGAAAAGATGAAGTTTCAAAACGATAACTTTCCAATGCGAAATTCCGTTTTATTGATTACTATCTTCAGGATTTGCTGTTGAAGGTTCTAATGGAAATCATCAAATGCTTTCTGCTTTTTCTAATTAATTTCCAATTCTTGAATACATTTTTCTTTTAATCATAAATAGGGTGATTTCACACCTAAATATGGAAATAAATTCTTTAAAATACAATTAATATGGGTGTCATATTACATTCAAGCTGATACGCCTTAAATTTCTAAAATTTGATTTTAAATTGAGCTTTCAAGCTACAAAGTCGTATGTTTTAGAAAACCATTGATTTCGAAACTCAAAAAGAATAATTTTCAAAACGATAACTTTCCAATGCGAAATTATGTTTTATTAATTACTATGTTCAGGATTTGCTGTTGAAAGTTCTGATGGAAATCATCAAATGCTTTCTGCATTTTCTGATTAATTTCCAATTCTTAAATACACTTTTCTTTTAATTATAAAGAGGGTGATTTTTCACGAAAAGATGGAAATAAATTCTTTAAAATACAATTAATATTGGTGCCATATTACATTCAAGCTAATAAGCCTTAAATTTCTAAACTTTGATTTAAAAATTGAGCTTTCAAGCAAAAAAGTTTAATGTTTTAGAAATCCGTTGATTTAGAAACCCGAAAAGATGAATTTTCAAAACAATAACTTTTCAATGCGAAATCTGTTTTATTAATTACTATCTTCAGGATTTGCTGTTGAAAGTTCTAATGGAAATCATCAAATGCTTTCTGCTTTTTCTGATTAATTTCCAATTCTTAAATACACTTTTCTTTTAATTATAAATAGCGGGATTTTTCACGAAAAGAGGGATGTAGGTGTCATATTACATTCAATCTTATACACCCCAAATTTCTAAAATTTGATTTGAAAATTGGGGTTTTAAGCTAAAAAGTTGCATTTTGTAGAAAAACGTCGATTTAGAAACCCAAAAAGATGAATTTTCAAAACGATAACTTTCCAATGCGAAATTCTGTTTTATTAATTACTATCTTCAGGGTTTGCTGTTGAAAGTTCTCATGGAAATCATCAAATGCTTTCAGCTTTTTCTGATTAATTTCCAAATCTTAAATACACTTTTATTTTAATTATAAATAGGGTGATTTTTCACGAAAAGAGGGATGTAGGTATCATATTACATTCAATCTGATACACCCCAAATTTTTAAAATTTGATTTAAAAATTGAGTTTTCATGCTTAAAAGTTGATCGTTTTAGAAAACCGTCGATTTAGAAACCCAAAAAGATGAATTTTCAACCAAATAGTTAAACTTTCAAGCAAAAGAGACTAACTTTCAGCAAAATAGTTGATTTTTAAACCTACAAAGATGAGTTTTCAATCAAAAGGTCGAGTTTGTAAACAGAAAATAATAAATTTTAAACAAAAAATAAACAATAAATTTTATAAATAATAAATCCATTTTTAACAAAGTATTTCAACTTTCAACCAAGTAGTTGAATTTTCAAACACAAGATGAATTTTCAACAAAATACATGAATTTTTAACTATAAAGGGTCCATTTAAACCATACCTGGAATAGTACATTTTCAGTTAAAAAATGTATTTTCAGCCAAAAAAACTACTTTTGAACCAAAGAGTTAAATTTTCTACCAAAGAGATGAATTTTCAAGCAAAAAAGACGAATTTTCTAGCAAAAAAGACGAATTTTCTGAAGAACAATTGAATTTTCAACCCGAAAATATGGATTTTAACCGAATAATTGAATTTTCATCCAAAAAGATTAATTCTTAGCAAAAAATATAATATTTGATATTTCAAATAAAAAAAAAGATTTTAATTCTAAATCAAAAACTGTTGAATTTAACCAAAAACAACACATTTTCAAAAATTCGAACAGTTGAATTTTCAATTTTAAAAATTAATTTTCAACCATAAAGAATGAAATTTCTAACAAACTAGTTAAATTTTTTAACCAGAAAATTTTTCTACCACAAGAGCTGAATTTTCAACAAATAAGTTGAGTTTTTACCCTAAGAAGTCGAAATTTTGATAAAAGTGTAGACCTTGAAACCCGAAAAAAGAATTGGCAACAAAAAAGCTAAGTTTGAACCAAATAGTAGAACTTTTAAGCTAAAGGGACGAATTTTTTTTCAATAAAAAAATTAATTTTTAACAAACTAATTACATTTTTATCCAAAAGAGATGAATTCTGAATAAAAAATATGATACTAGACTGTCCACCCAAAAAAAAAGAAAAAATTTTAACCAAAATTAGTTGGATTTTCTTATCGGATTCTATTAATTCTTTTAAAAGAGAAAAAATGGAAAATATCGAAAAGAGTGTGAAGTTTGAAAAAAGCGAAACTCAAGTCATGAATATTTTACTGGGTCAAAAATGCACTGGTGCCTTTCATTAAGACAGGAATAATTTATAGCTTCCCCACATGAATAAATCTCTTTTCTGAAGGCACATAATTGTCTACCCTATCATTTAATTTAACACCACAAATTAGCAAAACTCATTTTCGTTTTTTCAAAAACTTTCGAAAAAAGTAGTTGAAGCTTTTATGCTAAACTTGAACGATGACGAGCAGGTTTCAGGTTGACTGGAAAATACTCGTCATTCTCGTTAAACGTGCTTCTTCCCGTTCTTTGCATCAGCTAGTATCGTCGCGCATTTCCACCATAAGCGGCACTACTTTACATAACCTTCGCGACGCCGCGCCATTGAGTTACAAAAAAAAAACAAAAAAAAACAACAGCATGCAAACTGAGTTAAGTTGGATCCGGTTTCCAAAGGAAGGCAGTCGAATGCGAATGAGTGCCGATCAACTTCGTAAACCATGACAGGCTCCCGGTGTTATACGCGATTCTCAAGAAACAAATTTATTTAGAAAAAGAAAAAGAAAAAAAAAAGTAACAAGTACGTACAAAGTACTTCTCCCATGCAACATAATTATCCTCACGCAGTCTCGCCAAAAAATTACGCTTATGGGAAAAACGTAAAATATTATGTCTTCGATTTTGCAATTTACATTTTCGCCGGAGAGGGGAAAATAAACAACGAGTCAGGCTGAGTATTATAAAAGAGCTATTAAAATAATTATTTCTGGAGTCAGTAAATTATTAATTATTTTCAAGATCAAATATTTTAAAATCTCTGACATCAATTAGTTCATATTAATTAATTGTTTAAGTATTCATTAGTGGCTTCTACTGGTAGAAGCCGCCAATGGATATTTATTCAGTAAAGCAGTCTAACCAATAAATTGTTTGAAAATATTTTCTGATTGGCTTTTCATTACTTATAAAGTTGTTTTATATCTTAAAGTTCAAATTTTAAAAATAATTTACAAATAATCCCTTTTAATAAGAAAAATCATAGAAAACCTAAATGCGAATTAAGAAACATTTGTGCTTTTTAAATAGTCTTGAACGGTTAAATTAAAACTTCCAAATTATCTCATTATTGAAAATATTTTACATATTTTATGTTAGTGCTTTTAGCTGGAAATTATTATTTTTAACCAAAAAGAATTTCAATATAAAATTATAAAATTTCGAAGAATTAAAATTTCTAAAAAATTTAGGTTTTAGTTTTGTTCAATGGAAATTGGCATTTTTAAACAAAAAACATCATCAAGATTTCTAAATTTGAATAATTGTTTGATTGTTTCAAAGAAGATTCAATACTTTTTAACAATTTTAGGTTATGATAGTGTTTTATGTCAGAAATTGGAATTTTTAGTAAAAAACATTAGGTTGCAAAGATTTCAATTTTTTACAATTGTAGGTTCAGCTACTGGTTTTCACCGAAAATTTGAATATAGATTTGAAAGAATACTTACACTTTTGAAACAATTTCAGGTTATGTTAACATTTTTAACCGAATATCGGTTATTTTAAAGAAAAATGATTAAATTTCAAATAATATTTACAATTTATAAAAAATTTTTACGTTAGTTAGTTTTTTTTCGTCGAAAAATGGTATTTTTAATTTTTTTTAAATCATAGCATTTTTCAGATTATCATTCAGAGCGATTAAATTTACGATTTTTGGTTTTGTTTGCGTTTCATACCGAAAATCCGTACTTTTAATAAAAAATAATTGGATTTCATACATGATAAAAATTTGTTTGAAAAAACTTAGGTTAGGTACCTGTTTTTTTGCGGGAAATGTTTATAGATTTCAAAAAACGTTAACAATTTTGTAAAATTTTTAGGTTATGCTAACATTTTTCATCGAAAATTGGTAATTTTGATTAAAAAGGGAAGAGATTGATTCTTTATAATTTATATATTGTACAAAAATATTATACATTAATTTATAAGTTAGGGTATTAATTTTCAACTACATCATTTTAAATTATAAACGTCAAAAATTGAGGAATTTTGAATTCTGGGCCCGGATCAAAGAATGGTTTATAACTTTCTGGCGCTCAGGAGTTGAGAAACTCCTGGCAACTTAAATTCAAGCAAAGTACAACCCTCGTCACTCTAGGCGCCAGAAAGTTACAACCGGCTCTTTAATCCGGATCTTCAATTGCAAATCTTAAAAATTGGACTACTAAAAATAACATTCAAAACTACATGATTTTAAATTATACACATTAAAAATTGAAGGGCCTTCGATTCTGGGCCCGGATCAAAGAGCGGGTTTTAACTTTCTGGCGCTCAGAGTGGAGAAGCCCCTTACTGTTTAAATTTAAGCGACGTACAAACCCCGTCACTCTAGGAACCAAAAAGTTATAACCAGCTCTTTGACCAGGGCTCTCAATTGCAAATCTTCATAACTAAACTATTAAGAAAACATTTAAGACTACATCACTTTAAGTTATACACATTGACAATTAAAGGGTCTTCAATTCTGGGCCCGGATCAAAGAACGGGTTCTAACTTTCTGGCGCTCAGAGTGGAGAAGTCCCTTACTGTTTAAATTTAAGCGACGTACAACCCCCGTCACTCTAGGCGTCAGAAAGTTATAATCAGTTCTTTGATCAGGGCTCTCAATTGCAAATTTTCATAACTAGACTATTAAAAAAACATTTAAGACTACATCATTCTAAGTTATACACATTGAAAATTAAAAGGTCTTCAATTCTGGGTCCGGATAAAAGAACGGGTTCTAACTTTCTGGCGCTCAGAGTAGAGAAACTTATTACCGTTTGAATATAAGCGAAGTACAACCCTCGTCACTCTAGGCGCCAGAAAGTTACAACCAGCTCTTTGATACGGATCTTTAATTGGAAATCTTAAAAATTGGACTATTAGAAATAAAATCTAAAACTACATCATTTTAAATTATACACATGAAAAATTGAATAGTTATTCAATTCTGGGCCCAGATCAAAGATCGGGTTTTAACTTTCTGGCGCTCAGAGTGGAGAAGCCCCTTACTGTTTAAATTTAAGCGACGTACAACCCCCGTCACTCTAGGTGCCAGAAAGTTATAACCAGTTCTTTGATCAGGAATCTCAATTACAAATCTTCAAAACTGAACTATTAAAAAAACATTCAATACTACATCATTTTAGATTAAATAAATTAAAAATTGAAGGTTCTTCAATTCTGGGCCTGGATCAAAGAACGGGTTCTAACTTTCTGGCGCTCAGAGTGGGGAAACTCATGACCGTCTGCATTTAAGTGACGTACCGCCCCCGTCACTCTAGGCGCCAGAAATTTACAACCGGCTCTTGGATACGGACACGCAATTACAAATCTTTTTAAACTGCACTATTTAGAAAAAAAAACATTTAAGACTCTATTATTTTAAGTGATACACATTAAAAATTGAAGGGTCTTCAATTCTGGCCCGGATCAAAGAACGGGTTCTAACTTTCTGGAGCTCAGAATGGAGAACTCATTACCGTTTGAACTTGAGTGACGTACAACCTCCGTCACTCTAGGTGCTAGAAAGTTATAACCAGTTCTTTGATCAGGGCTCTTAATTGCAAATCTTCAAATTTGAACTATTTCAAAAAAAAAACATTCAGGAATACATAATTTTTAGTTATACACTTTAAAAATTGAAGGGCCTGCAATTCTGGACTCGGATCAAAGAAGGAGTTCTAACTTTCTGGCGCTTAGAATGGAGAACTCATTACCGTTTGAATTTAAGTGACGTACAATCACCGTCACTCTAGGCGCCAGAAAGTTATAACCAGTTCTTTGATCAAGGCTCTCAATTGCATATCTTCAAAATTGAACTATTTAAAAAGCATTCAAGAATACATCATTTTAAGTTCTACACATTAAAAATTGAAGTCTTCAATTCTAGGCCTGGATCAAAGAACGGGTTCTAACTTTCTGGCGCTCAGAGTGGAGAAACTCAATACCGTCTTAATTTAAGTGACGTACACCTCCGTCCACTCTAAGCGCCAGAAAGTTATAACCAACTCTTTGATTCGGAGCCTCAATTGCAAATCTTCAAAGCTGAACTATTAAAAAAAAAACATTTAAGACTACATTAAAAATTGAAGGGTCTTCAATTCTGGGCCCGGGTCAGAGAACGGGTTATAACTTTCTGGCGCTCAAAGTAGAAAACCCCCTCAACGCTTGAATTAACGCGGCATACAACCCCCCTCACTGTAAGCGCCAGAAAGTTATAACTGGTTCTTAGATTCGGACCCTCAACTGCAAATCTTCATCAAAATTAACTCTTTTTTTGACTCCTTACTTCAAAAAAACACCAACAATTTTCTTCCTGACAAGAGGAAGCACCCGGATCAGAATGCACCAAAGTGGAATCTCCGGTCCAGGAAATCTTAAATTGAGCGAATGAAAATTTTCTCCAAGTTCTATAATTAATTAAGAATGAGCCAAGAATTAGCATTTAAGTGAGTGGCGCACCAAATTGACAAGAACTTGCAGTTTGTTCTCTTGCATAAATTAAAAGTCAGTTCTTAGCCAAATCAGAGGTATCTCTCCTCGCTGGTTGGATTGCCCTGAAACAGGGGTTGTTGAGAGGGGTTGTTTGAACGGTTGGGGTAGGGGGAGGGGGGGGTGGAATCGCAATGGAAAAAATGGTCACAGAGAATAATAGCGAAATGTCGGGGTTTTTACGAGTCACTTGCATCGTAAAGGCAAGAAAAAAATGCTGCCACGATTTTCCGGAAAATGTAGCGGTGACCCGACCGCAAAACTTTTTTCCCTGAATAGGCAGATAACATACGTATCTATCCACTTTGGCAGGAAGAGAGTTCACCATTATTATTGCTCGTAAAATTGTGGCGCTCGTATGTAGTTAAATATGGGGAAGATGATATTATTAGTCGTGGTGGCAGTAAATTTTTTTTTAATCGGTACACAATTATGACGTGGAAAGATAAATTTTTATTTGCTACTTTGAAATTTATTTATTTTTAATAGCGGTCTAAATAAAATGCAATGCAAAGTGAATAAAATCATTTTAAAATGAAGAGAAATTTTCACAGGAGCAAAAAACGATT
This sequence comes from Andricus grossulariae, assembly GCA_011634705.1. Lineage (NCBI taxonomy): Eukaryota > Metazoa > Arthropoda > Insecta > Hymenoptera > Cynipidae > Andricus > Andricus grossulariae. The sequence goes on from JAABKJ010006795.1 coordinate 18,608, forward strand.
TCTTTGATCTATAAAAAATTCTTTGAATGATTACTTTTTTTTGACTGAGAGGCAATGATTTTTCTTTGATTCAAAGAAATTTTCTTTGGATCAAAGAATCTTGTTTCTGAGTGCAGATCAAGCGGCTATAAGGAATAATTTATTCATCTGCGAATAACTAATCTCCTGGATGCAATTCAATCTTAAAAGCTTTTGACTTTTAAACTTATCAGTCTTGCAATTTAAAAGTCTTTAGATGACAAAACACCTGAAGTTGAAAGTATTTAAATTTAAATTTACTGCAGTGTAGTAAAATATTTGCAAAAGCACCGAAGTCACCTATATAATATGCGCACAGGACAATGCAATTACCTCGAACGACTTGTAATTCATAATTTGAAATCGTTGGAATTTTTACGATCTTACATAATTCGCAATTTATCTTTGAATGCCTGAGGCTTAAAATGGCACAACTTAGACGCTTCGAAATCAACTAAAAGAAGCATCAAAACAACTTGTTTTCAGTCGGCAATAATTTTTTTTTCTTTCAAATAAAATTAATTTATAGGTACCATATTGAATTCAAGAGAAAAGGCTTGAGATTTCAAATCGAAACATTAGCATTTTCCACAAAATAGTTGAATTTTCTACCCAAGAAGATTAATTTGATAACAAAAGATATGAATTTAAACCCAAAATTCAACAAAAAAGTTCATTTTCAACAACAAAATATGATTTTACGATCAAATAGCTGAATCTTGAACAAAAAAATAAAAATAATAAATAAACAAAAGAAGCGAATTTTCAACAAAATTGATGAATTTTAGAAATACAAAGATGAACTTTCAACTAAATGGTTGAATTTTCAAACAGGAAAGATTAAAGTTAAACCAAAAACAATTAATTTTTTACCAAAATAGTTGAATCTTTAAGCTGAAAAGATTAATTTTTTAAAAAACAGTTGAATTTGCAATCGAAAAGGACAAATTTTCTATGCAAAAAGATGAATGTTCAAGAAAGCAGTTAAATTTTCGACCCAAGGGAACGACTTTTTAACAAAATAGTTGAGTTTCCAACCAAATAATTAAATTTTAAACAAAATAAATAGTTGAATTTTGAAATCAATAGTTAAATCTTCGACATAAAAAGATTTATATTCAACCAACAATTGAATTTTCGATTTAAAAAGATCCATTTTCAATCAAATAGTTAAATTTTCAATTGAAAAAGATAAATTTTTCACCAAAAATGGAATAGATAAATTTTCAGTTAAAAAAATTAATCTTCAACAGAAAAAAAGCAACTTCCACCAAAAAATTACTTTTCTACCAAAAGGGTGAATTTTCTATCCAAAAGGACGAATTTTCAACAAAACATTTGAATTTTTAACCAAAAGACGAACTTTCAACAATATGCATAAATTTTCAACCAAATAGTGAAATATTAAAAAAAATAATAATTTTCGAGAAAACAAAATTAATTTTCAACAAAAAAAAAACGAATTTTCCACCGAAGTGATGGATTTTAAACTGAAATTTTAAGTCTTCAACTAAAAAAAAAAATTCTAAACAAAACAGGTCAATTTTCAACCAATTAGTTAAATTCTCAACTAAAAAGATTAATTTAGTTCACCAAAAAATACAAATTTTTAACAAAATACATCAATTTCCAATCAAATAGTTGAATTTTTAACAACAAAAAAATCGAGTTTTCAACAATATAGTTAAATTTTGAACCGAATAGATAAATCTTCAACAACAAAATTTTCAACAAAATAGTTCAACTTTCTACCAAATAGTTGAATTTTCTACAAAACAGTTGAATTTTTAACCCGAAAATATTAATTTTCAACAAAAAAAAGTTTATTTCCAACCAAATAGCTGATTTTCAAACTGAAAATAATTAATTTTCAAGCAAAAATTAAATAGTTACATTTTATGTTAAGAAAATTACTTTTCAACTAAACAAAAAATAAATTTTCAATAAAATAGTTCAATCTTCAACTAATAAAATAAATTTTCAAGAAACTAGTTCAAGTTTCAACCAAGTAGTTTAATTTTGAATGAAAAAAGATAAATTCATAACGAAAAATTTAACAATGGAATTTTCAACAAAAAACGATCAATTTCCAACCAAAAATTGAATAGCTAAATTTTCAGTTTGAAAAAAAAATTAAATTGTTACCCAAAAAAAAAACGAGTTTTCAACAAAATAGTTCCATCTTCAACCAGTAAATGAATTTTTAACAAACTAGTTCAACTTTCATCCAAGCAGTTTAATTTTCGACGATAAAATATGAATTTTAATAAAATAATTGAGTTTTCAACCAAATAATAAAATTCTAACCAAATGCTAGATTTTTTAAGCAAAATAGATTAATTTTGAACCAAAAATATAATAAAAGGGGAAAAAAGGGGAAAAGGAAAAAAGGGGGAAAGGGGGAAAAGGGGAGAAGTTTCTTGAAAACAGGGAAAAAAGAAAGAACTCTTTTAAAAAAAGGTCCATTAAGCTAGCACCTTCAAAATCGAATTTAAGAATTTTTCATAGCTCAGAATTTTGGGCTCTTTTATGGCTTTTTTGGGCCCCAATTAAAATTTTTGGGCTCCTTTACTTTATCAAAAAAATAAATTTATTGTGGAGGTGCTAGCTTACATTAAGCTAGCACCTCCACTTCCTAAAAACACAAAATAATATAAATTCAATTCCACCAGAATTTTGGGCTTTTTTGGGCTCTTAGAATCCACAAAAAAAAAATTTCCCCAAAACAACCCTTAAGTTCCAAAATCAACCCCCTTCACAAAATTGGAATTTTTCGCGAATTCAATTCAGGCATATTTTTGGGCTTTTTTGGGCTCCTCAAAAATACCCACTCTGATTTTTGGGCTCCAACCCTTAGAAATAAAAATCAACCCTTTGGTACCTCGCAGATGTGACTTTCTCAGAAAATAATATTTTCTGGAATTTTATAGTGTGGATAGAGTCTCTGATTT
>JAABKJ010006796.1:0-21575 GCA_011634705.1 Andricus grossulariae
TACTTTACCACCGAGCAATTCACGCCTACCCCGAAAGGGAAACGGCTTAATGATATAATAATAATAATAATAACAAAGAAGGATAATACATTTCTTCGGAATAGTTTTGGTAATTAAGTCTTGACTTTTTATATATTTTAAGATGAAAAAATTGAATAATATCGAATACAAATTGTAGAATTTAAAATATTTAAAAGTTCGAAACGGAACAATAATTTTAATTTTTAATCTTCAAAATTCTGAATTGAGTATAAAAATTATTTTAGATGATTTAAAAGGGTTAATTTTATTAATGCTCATGATAGCATCTAAAGAATTATAAATAAAAACTAATCCAAAATAATCGACACGTTAACTACTTCGGTATGTTGGAAGTGTCATCGGTCCAACCCAGAGGCGTGGGCGCTAAGCCAATCACCGGAAATTTTGGAATTTCTTGGCAATTGATAAAAGTCAAGGTCAAACATACCGAGACTAAAATGTCCCACATTCGTTCTCTTCAGGTCAATTGTTCACCAGAAATTTACAAACTACCTGAATGAAACCTTTTTTTTTCCTTGCCACTGACTAGTATTAAGGAATTTTCCGTAACTTTAGCCCTGTACGAGCTGGAAAAGAGGTTAGTCTGACGCAAAATTCCGTAAGGGCAGACAGTTCGTTTTTCCTTTAATATAAAATTAATTAATTTTTCAGGCAAAAAGATAAAAAATAAAAAACCGACGATAAAAGTGAACTGCAGAAGAATATTTATCGGTTTATCTGAACACTGCGTTAATTATTTAAAAAATAATTATATATTATACAAATCCTTGGAAACTGACGTTTATTTTTTACGATAAACGGAAAATGATTACGGTGTGTATTTCCGAAGGTTGCGAGGAAGTGACAAAGATAATCACTTATGTCGTAATACTATTTTTGTCCTTGAGTTTCAAATAAAACGCGCTTTTTATTTTTCAATAAGAGTTTTGTGGTTTCTTTTTGATCGACAAATCTGCTGATGAAATTTTCAGAATTATAGTTTTCGTATAATTTGGTTGAATTGCCGTACAATATTACTTTTAATCAAATGTACTTTTGAATGTTATTTTTATGTCAATTTTTAGTTATTAATAGTTGCCAATAATTTGGAATGCAACGAACACAATTTTTGTCGCTTTAACTCTTTAAAAATATTTTTCTTTAGTTGCTTTGCCCTCTGAGATGAGTTCATGCGAGCATAATTATCCACAATGTAGTCTGCACTGTTTATAGTGCAGTTTCTTTGTCCATGAAAGAAACCAGACTCAAGTACGAATAGCTTTCGAATGAATGGCTAAACAGGAAAAGAATTCTCGTTAAAATCGACGAGTCATGTTTCGTGAATTACAATTTTTGGCACTGTCAAATTTGACACTCACGATGAGATTTTTAATTTATTTCCTATTCTTTTGTTTTTAAGACAAGTTCCTACTTTCACTTCTGCTCAAGGCTTTTTTGTACATCATTGCATAAAAATAATAATTAATTAGATGTTCGCAATAAATCAAAAGAATCTTCTTTGTTCTGAAATAATAATTACATTTCTATCTTTCATAGCTTCTGTTTTTATATTTGTATTCAAAATAGGCTCAAATATGTTACAAATCAGTTCCATACTATGAGTGAAAGATTTGACATATTATAATTCCGTATAAGAAAATAAAAACATTAAAAATACAACAATTTTCATTTACTTCATTTAGCTTTATTCTCTCTTAACGTATCATTTTTCTGAGAGTAGAGTCATGTTTCTGGTCGCAAGTGATAGAATAATTTATGTTTACAATTAGCGCTTTTCCTCCTTACAAACTTCGAGAAAAGAAATGCATTTACGAGGTCAGAGTTCGACTTAATACGAGGCCACACACTATTTAAGTAGCTGTCTGATGCAGTACATCATGCTGGATGACTCCCACAATGCCAGGAGCAAGGACTGATGCGCGGAATCGCAGGCCAAATAAAAACTTTGTTATTTGAGTTAATTAATTTCGAATATTACGAGAAATATCAATTTCAATATGTTAGACTCCAAGATTAAATACTAAATTGTTCAGACAATATTAAAAAGTTCGACCAATTTTCAAAGTTTAGATTAAATTATTAACATTTTGGCAGTGTCTACGTTCACCGAAATTTCGGTAAAAATAGTTCCTTTTCCAGGTCGCGCTATTAGTACTGAAAAAATTTGGCTATTCGTACCGAAATTTCAGTACGCGCAGCCACGATCTAAAATGTTGAATCAAAACGCATAGTGTTTGATTTGTAGATTTGTAGATCTTTTTGAGATAAAAAATTGTGCTCGTTAATATTTTATCGTATCTTGCATAGTTTAGCCGGGAAATGAAAATTTTTTAAATGATATTGTTCACTATTAAAACAAAAACTAAGCAAATTTTTAGATCTTTTTGAGTCGAAAAATTTTGCTTGTAAACAGTTTTTCATATATCTTATAGCTCTACTGGAAAATGGCATTTTTTATTTTTTAAAAAGAATTTTCGATTAATAAAACCAGAAACGTTGTCTAAAAATTGCTGGCTAAAGGACTCGCCCTTTCTTTTTAGGCCATAAAACAGCGTGCCAAAGGACATTCCAATAGGATAACTTCTTTGAATTTTATCCTGTTTACAGAAGAAAACGAAGACAGACACCGAAGAAAAATATATTTTTTTTCTATATCAGTGAGTCCGAAAACTTCGAGATTTAATGAAATGCGCAAAAGTCATTTTTCACATAAATCCAGATCCTTCTCATTGAGGTGAGAATGTAAAAAAGAAAATGTTATAAATTAATTGTTTGCAAATTTAAATCTTTGCAAGTTTGCAAGTTGACAAGTGAATTGAATGTGTAAAAATAAAAGTCTTTAAAAATAAAACAGTTCTTCATAGTTCGGCGGCTTTTAAAATCGAGGAGTTCATAGTTAAATATGACTAAATTGAAACTCTTTCAGAATGGAACAATAATTTAAGTTGTAATTCATCCGAAATTTCGTGAGAAAAATGGTCGGTTGGGACAAAAAAATCATTTACATGCTGTAGATAGAAGTAACAAAATATTTTCGTTGTCCCAATCAATTAACATTTTTGTCAGTGTTAAATAAATTAAAATTCTTAAGGGCTAAAAATAAAAAAAATATATCATTGTGAACCTCAAAAAGTACACTCATTTTCAACCTTGATGCATTCAGAATTAAAAACAAAGTGTTTCGTCTCGAAATTCAGGCTGAATAGTCAAATATTTTTCATAAGTCAAAATTCAGCGTTCCAAATTTTATATTAAGGTAGTGTCTTATGAATGAAAAAAACAGTATTTTTCCAATTATTTTTACCAATTTTTAAAATAAGTAAATACTCTTCAAATATAGTTATTTGTTTGAAAAATGTTTCCTTTAAAAAAATTGTTTTAATGATTTCACTAATACCAAGAAAAAATTCAATTGCAAACAAATTGGTTCAAATAAATATTTTTTGTAAGTTTAAAAATTTTTCATAAAAAATAATGTTTTTTATTTTAAAGAAAATCATCGGTAATATTATTTTGATTCTTAAAATCATAGAAAAACTATCTTTTTTTTGGAAATCTGAGTTTTGGTACAACTCTTTCAAGTATTTAAGATCGAAACTTGTGTAACTGAAAGGTCTTATAGTAGACGGTTGCGCCGCCGCGCCACGCCGCGGCCGGCGAACTTGCTTCAAAACCGCGCCGCCGCCGATTCGAATTCGGCGCAATCTGAAATCTAATTCCGGTGTCAAACAGCGAAAGCGAAAGCATGAGAATCGCAAATGTTAATCATATTTTTATATTTTCCAAGCTGTATGTCAAAAAAAAAACAACTAAACTAGACGGTCACGCCGCCGCCAAGAAGTGAAGAAGACGGCGCGCCGTCGCCCCACCGATGAAAATGGTACAAATCGCCGTCGCCTTTCAAAAGTCTGTCGGCGCAACCCTCTATCTTATAGCCGTAAATTTTTCAAATCATCACATTTAAAATAAATGATTAAAAAATAATTTGAAAAACGTATAATTAAACTTTTGAAATCTACAGCGAGCTATTAAAATATAAATTCGAAATTTTTGGCACAAACTCCCAGTTATGTACAGGCTCTAAACGTATTTCTACTGAACTAAAAGTTAGCTTCACTATTCTAGATAAATAATGGAAATAATTTTAATATGAACGTAAGTCGTTATTTTGTAGAAGTGTATCCTCGTCCCGAAATTCAGGATGAGTTGTCAAATATTTTTCATAAGCTTGGGTAGTCTTTTTTTATCAGTGAAATCTACTTTTTGAGGTCTGAGCTTAAAATAAACCCGGATATTATCAAGTCCTTGACTTTTCCTTCTTAGGTTACAGGAACAGTCGAATTAAAAGGAGGGATCACCAGGATATAAGGACCGCGGGGTTGAGAGGCAAGTTGAGATTGCATTGATACACTCTACGAGGATTAATTGCGGGCGTCGTATCGCTCGCAATGTGCATCGACTTTCATTCTGAAGTCAAAATTCCCTCCAAGTGAAAAATACCAGTAATTTAATTTAGTCTTTGTAAAAAATGAGTTTGCTCGATATCCCATTTAACAAAGCCTCTCTCGTAATACATTATGAGGCAATTATTAATTAATAATCGAATGCATGTAGCTATACATTTATGTTAATATTTTAATGAATTGTTATAATCCTGAATTATTTGTATGAGTCATATTCCAGAGTGATTGGATTTATTTTTACTTAATTTAGATTTATATTACAGTTGCAATTTTTTCCGGGCTTCTCAGATGACATAATTTACACATTTTTTCAGGCACCTTAATAATTTATTTAATATGATTGCTAGATGGCCAGAAAATCTATTTTTCTTTTAATGCGATACATTAATTTATCAACCATGTGGTTTCAGTTCTTCAAAAAAAAATACCAAGTGTTAATTTCACCGAAATTTGAGTGTTAAATTCACCCGCAACACATCTATTTTGAATGACATGAAATTGTCGGGTTAAAAATAACACCACCCGAAAACTACTTGCCACAAAAATAATCATTTCTTTTTAGAGTGACATGATTACATGTCAACTCGTTCTGAATGAGTTCTAAACAATTGCTTTTAAAATTACTAGTTTTGTCAGTGGATCCAAAAATATTCTTAGTTTATCCTTTCATCAATATTCTGATTATATATCTCGTTATAACCTGACAAATTTCCCATCTCTAAATTAAATTAATCTTTTATTTCCGTTTTTTATAATAATGGATTGCGGGAAAATGTCTTTTCTTCTTTTTAATTCTATGGTGTGATTTCACAGGTGTTTCGCGTTAACCCAATTCAACAATATTTATTTGATTTTCCAGTCATTTGCAGTATCTGTCTGCTTTTTGAAGAAAAACAAATATTTTTGCAGAACAAACAAAAGGATCGGCTATCTCAACACTTCCCGTGAGTCAGTCAACTCGAGTTGTTCCTTTTATTGGCATTAATTTTACGACAATTTAATTACGAATTAAAATCTTTCAGAGTTACTAGTGTACTCATCTCTAAAATCTTAAATAATAAAAATTCACTGATAAAGCAGTTAAAATATAAAAATTTTACGATTATTTATCAAATTTCCTTGTAATCATAAAAACTGACAATAGTAATAAAGAATGTAAACTTGACAAACATGTTGCTTAAAAAATAGTACGTTTATATACAACATGGAAAAAAACTCTCTTTAAAACTACACTTGACTGTCTACGAGTTTAGGATAGGCCATACATTTCTACAAAATTTATGTAGCATTTATTACAAGGTTCAAGACAATACTCGCAATAATCAAAAGAGCCCGCGATTTATTCCATGACTCTCGAAATAATGAAAAGATATTTCGAGAGTTATGGAATCATGGTAAATTTGAAATTTAAACTGTATCAATATAAAGAAACAAAAGACCGTTAAATTCTTGGCTAATTCTGTGGCAGATTAAAATGATACCTTCAAATTTAGTGTGATGATTCGCGGACTAATTTCATTATTTCGAGGATTGTCTTGAACCTTGTGATAAACGTTACACGAAATTTTTAGAAGTTTGTGGCCTATTCTAAAGTCTTAGACAGTCCAGTAAAGTTTCGACAATTTTTTTCCGTGTAAAATTTTAAGCCAATTAGTTTATGAGTAGGGGTGACATTGCCGAATTTTTATCAGTTGTTATAGCCCCTTTAGGTATTTTGTTTGCGTTTCAAATTTTGAAATTTATTGGGTGAAAAGTTAATTGTTCCAGATTTAAAGAAAAAGGTTTGAAAAAGACTTATTTACTATTCTGATAAATCTTGAATGAAACTTTACCTACTTTACTCCCCCTCACGTGACTCTATTCAGGTAAATTGCTTTCCTTCAATTTCCTTCACCTTCACTAAATGTCACAAATCACAGCCTCACATTTTCTAATAACACATTACATTTAAATAACTAAAACTTCACAATTTTTAATTTTTTACTAAATCAACAAAACAAGAAAGCAACGAATCAAAGAATGATCTACTATCAACTCAAAAGCAAATCTTCATTCAATTTTCGAAATATAAATTATACACCCGTCTTCGTCTACGACAATGATTACAGTCCCAAATGTAAACACGTGGACGCGTGTCACGAATGTCGCGATGACGAATTTCCCAAGAGATGGTCAGATGGATCGCAGCATCCACACTATCGGACCACTCATGAGACACTAACCGTTGAGAGAACAAGTTGAAGTTAGAGGTGAGCTACTCAGCAATTGGTTGTCCGAGGAGAATGTGTTCCAGTATAAAGTTCCACGGTAGTGGGAGTGGATCAGTATCAGTAGCTGTAGCAGAGACTGTTTTGTGTACATGACTCGCGACCCGGTGGTCGGCCATCCACGTGGTTTCCCTGACCATGGGTGGGGTTTTGCTGAACCCCATGGACCAGTTACGAGCATAAATAATAACACTGACGTCAACCCGAGCATCCCGAGAATCCTCGCCGCGAAAGTCTCAACACTCTTCACCTCTCCACATCCTTTTTTTTTTATACATCATACCATTCTTTTCCCCCCGAATGCAAGACATTATGATCAGACCCTTCTAAAATAGACGGCGTGTGACGTAACTTTCGCGTGTAACATTGAGAGTATGAAATATTACGTCCGCTTTATAAATCGTGTTATAAGTGTTAGCCTAGTCGCTTTCAAAACTTTTACGACTTACTCGTTACAGATCTTAAGAACATGATTCAAATTTATTCTATTGAAAAATTTGCTTGTTATACAAATTGAACATTAGGAGAGAGAGTGCATTAACATGTTTTCGTTTCTTATGCTTCTATAATCGAAGGATAAGTTAGAGGGATATATATAGTTAATCATTTTTATGTACCATACGAAAATCATTGCAAGTGAAAACAAATTGATCAAATAAAAATTATTGCACGATTTTAAATTGTAAGCATATTCAAAATGGAAGGACATCAAAATTTAGAAAATTAAAATTAGAGGTTTTTAAGAAATTAGGATGCAGCGTCTAAAAATCCATTGGAAACCTCTTCTTTTCCAAACCACGTTTTAAATATCCATAATAATTAATTAAGTAAGCAAATAATTATAATAAGTTTAAAAAAGTATCCTACGATGTAGAATCTGTAATCATTCTCAAATTTAGAGACGATTAAACCCTTTTTCTTTGCCATGAAGTAATTGTTAGGTAATCTTCGGAAAGCAATAAATTAATTTATTAATGGCATTAGATCTGAAGTACTACTCATGCTTGAAATTATAATTATATAATTTTACTATTTAAGTTTTTCTTTGTGTTGTGCTATTGGACAGTAGTTCATGGGCAACAAGTTTTATCACTTGGATACATTTTTACCATCCGATAAATGTTTGGCGGCTAGCACTCTTATTGGTAACCGTTTTCAATGTATAGGTTGTATATGCTCTGCGTTTAACTAATGTAGTGCGCAAGGTTTGACGCAAAGGATGACTGGGTACAAGGGTCCGTTTTTTCATAAATAATCATTAATCTGTCATTTAAGAAGACCCAGTGGTCTGTTAACTAATTTTTAGTTGTTCAAACAATTTTAATTTGTTTAAGCATTTTTTTTTTAAGTCGCGAAATGAACATAATGTTAATGTTAATGAAACCAGACTTTCTCGTTAAAACAACAAGAATTCTGTTTACTTCAATCAGACAAAATAGTAAGAGAAGTGATAAAAAAAATAACTTAAATTCTGATTAACTTAACCAGACTTTTTTTGCGTGAATAGTTTCAGAATATTAAGCAACTTCTAGCGTTTTCAATTACAACACAAACGTATTTTAAACTAGTTTCGAAATAAAATGCCATTGTTAACTTTCATGATCACCAGATGGCATTCAGAGATAACAGGTATAAAAGCAAGCGTGATTTATAGGAACAGAAATTCAAATTCCGGGTCACAATTTTCTCCATTCTATAAGTCTGAAGGGGAACTTCGATATATCGCAACGTGTTATCGTTTTACACTTGTGGTATGAGTTACGGTAGGTTTTCTAATTATGTAATGCAACATCATAGAAATATTTCCAGTAAGATGCCACATCAGAAGCGAGTTCGAGTATAGCGCAAAATAGCCGGGTAAATTGGATGGAAATTCACGAGTCAGGGGCGGTCAGCATTTTCTTTCTCATTTCCCTGATCCTCTTACAGGTTCAAACAGAGCAAAACCACAAAAATTTCATATCCTTTCAAATTTCATCAAAGACATCGTATTAAATGTACCAATCGACTGAAAGAATTCGGCGGTTTTCTATATATTGATTTGAAAACTTAAAAAGAATACATCTTTAGACTCGCATCAAAAAAATCTATAATTTAATTCTCAACTTCCTAAAAGCCTAAAACTATAATTGATTAAATTTTATTGATTCATCGTCTGAATCATATTTTGATATTTTGATTCGCATGGATGCGGAAGTTTAGTCCACCCACTGTTTTACTTTTCTGCTGGTAAAAATGGAAATTCTTTTCTTTCTTTAACAACTGCAATTAACCGATCATTAACTACGGTAATAAATACGTCGATCGGTGAATCTGTTTCTGAATTCAAATTCGTAATTATAAGATGACGTGGTTGCTGTTCAAGAAGGGTCACGATAGGTTGAAGATATGCTGTGCAAGACGGAAATCCATGGAAGATATCCTCCAGCAATTGTGTAATTGGTAGTGCATCGTTAACGGTACAGTTACTGCTTGACGATAGACTATTTTAAATTTGGTTATTCCTAGCTTCATAAGCTTTAAAATTTACTGCCACTAGCAACCATTACCATATTTTAAGTACAAAACGGTACTGCACAGAAAAGTGCTAAATTAATAAAATATACGAAACGTTAATTAATTAAGCACTTCATTTGTAAGGTCTAATACTTAAAATATGGCAATATATATCCGAAAATGGATACTAACGGTTCAGTGGCCACAAACCCTATAAAAGCAATAGAAATAAGTACTTGTTTATCTTAAAATACGTATGGCTTAGTATGAGGTGAGGATTTGACTACTCTTTAAATCTTTTGAAACCTTTTCAACATTTCAAGAATTCTTAAAATGCCTTGAAATCTTCTGAAAGCTGATTGAATAATTTTTTTAAAAATAATTTGCAGTTCCTAGAAATCCTCTGAAATTTCTCAAAATATGTTGAGATTCTGTGAAAGCCCTCGAAATCTTTGGAAATAACTTGAAAGATTTTTAAATACTTCGACAAAGTTAAAAATATTTTGCAATCCCTAGAAATTCTCTAAAATTCCTTAAAATGTTTTGAAATCGTGTGAAACCCCTCAGAATCTTTAGAAATAAGTTAAAATCTTGTGAAATCCCTTTAAATATTTGAAAACCTATACATGTTTTGTAATATCCTGAGAAATATTTGGCGCCCGTTTCTAGGTTCACTGAAATTCGATGAGCGTAGCACAAATAATTTCAGCGAGCCTAGACACTTTGTATTTTAAAGCCCATTGAAAACTTTCACAAAATCGTTAAAATCTCTCTAGATCCCTTGAAGTGTTCTAAAATTAATTGAAACCCATAAAAATCCAGTGAAAGCCCTTACATCCTTTCATAGGCCATAAAATCTCAAAAGATTCTTGGAAATCCCTTAAAATATTCTTGAATCACTTGAAGTCCTTAGAAAACCTGTACAATCCTTCAAGATATTTTAAAGTTACTTGCAATCCTTCTGCAAGAGTTGTAAAATCTCTAGAAATATTTTGAAATATTTCGAAAATTCCTCAAATCATTTAAAATACTTTGCGGTATTCAAAAATTCTTTACAACCTATTGAAACCTTTAAAAGTTTTGTGAAAAGGCCTTAAATCATTTCAAATCCCTCAAAATCTAAGTTAATCTTCTTTAATCGAGTAAAATTTATAGATAATCTTTGAAAATCTTTGAAATCTTTTACAGTTTTTTACAGTCTCTAGAGATTATTTGAAATCGCTTGAAATCCCATAACATACTTTGTAATATCTTAAATGCATCTAAAATCCCTTGAAATCCAGTGAAATTCTTCCAAACTTTTCTAAATAACTTGAAATAATTAGAAATCCCTTGAAATATTTCGGAAACGTTAAAATTTTTTTAATATTTTCAAAACCCAAAGATATCTTCTGAAATATTTTGAAATTCTGTGAAATCTTAAAAATCTTGATATCTGGTGTAATGAAATAAAGATTTATTCTTTTAACAAAGTAGATCATTTAAGCGGTCACATTTGTTACCCGATTTCAAGTTTATTTTTTCTTAAATACGCAACATTAAGTTTTTGACGCACATAAGAGAAGCGAATATTATATTTCTTTTTAAAACAAATTTCTGTGTGTCGAAAACGCATACATAAGTATTTATATTACAAATAATTTGTTTAATTAACGAAGCGTTTGTTGTAAACAAATTTCACAAACAAATATGTTGGTTTTCCTTTTTTATCAGCGTTACATTTTTTTCTCATTGAAAACAAAAGGAATCAACAGAGAGCATTATATTATCACAAAATTGAAAAAAAGGGACATTTAGAACTGTTATAAACAAAATATGTAAACATATCGTCAACATTTATTTTTGTTTCAATCACACGATAGTATTAGGGACAAAGGAATGCCACAGTGGTATACATTCTACCTTCTTATTGTTAACTGTAATTGTTATGGCCAAAATACATTAATAAAAGCCCTATATTTGCAGTTTTTGTGACAAAAAACTGATTTTTTTGACAAACATTTACTGTGAATCGTTCAAGGGTATTCTCTATAAGTGTTTCAACTACCAATGCAAATTTATTATTTATTTTTTCTTATAATTCTTATAAATAATGATACAAGCAATTTATTTTCTTAACAAAAATAGTATATTGTGCCACTAGGGAGAGAGAAGAACGATTTAACGAGTGTGAAGTTTGCTGCCCGAACGAAGCGAAGCGAGAAAAAACAAAAAAGCATCGTGAAACAAAACACTCTCAAAGCCTTTGAGAGTGATTAAAATAACTTAACAAAATTGAGTAAAGTAACTAAAAAAAATAAAAATAAAAAATAGAAAAAAAATAAAACATACAAACTATACAAAAAACACAATCATTACAATTCAAATTATTTTTCGAAAGAAAATTAAACATTTCAATTATTATTCATAACAAATACCGCAAATATAGAGCTTTTATTAAAGTATTTTGTCTATAACAATTACAGTTAACAATTAAAAGGTAACAGTTATAACAATTTAGTATCCCTGAGTCTTTAACAGTACTGTGTGAGTAGAAAAAAATGTACGAATGGAAAATACATATTTCGAGAATTTCTTTATGTAATTTGTTAATAACAATTATAAATGTCCATTTTTTGCAAACTTTTTGACAATATAGTGCTCTCTGTTGATTCTTTTTGTTGAAAAAATGTAACGCTGATAAAAAAGGAAAACCCACATATTTGTTTATAAAATTTGTTTACGGCAAACGTTTTGTTAATTAAACAAGTTATTTACATTCGTTGAATACTTATGCATGCACTGTTGATGATTTAGAGTGAATTTTGATTGTTTGCACTTCAACAAAAAATAATAATTTGAAATTTCCTATTTTTTCCGTCATATTTATTGACACTGAAATTTGTTTGAAAAAAAAATCAAAAATCGCTTCTCTTATGTTTGACGGGAATTTAATGTTGAGTACTTGAAAAAAAGGAAATTTAAAAACCTGTAAAAAATTTAACCTCTGAAAGAATTAGACCGTGAAAATCCATTTCTGGACCATTGTGCGGCGGTTAGTCTTTTGACTCTTTTCCGGGTCTGCCCTAGTAACTACTTAATGAATAATATTTTAGACTGAAATCAAAGTTGTCTAATATAACAAAAGTTGCGAAGCATCACACGATTGGAATTATATGGAAGCTGATACAAGGATTTAGAGCGTGTCCAGCGAACGTGACAAAACGAAAGGATCGAGTTTTATCTTTAGAGTCGCGTTCGTCTTCTTTTCTCAAGGCGCAGTGAATGCCCCCAGGTGAGACCACCTGTGCTACATCACGTTGTCCACGAGGTGGGGTCTCCTTGACCCCCAAGTCACGGTATGTGGATAGGTAAATAGTCCACACACGTATAAGACGCTAGATATCGCTAGCCAGGATTCTTAGCTAAAGGTGGAAGTGTAAATTGAGGCGACAGAACTCTCAACTTGAGGAGGTAATTTTATGACCCAGGTCACGTCTTTATGCAAAATATATTATTACAAACAAAATACTTTATATCCCCATGATGTGCCTTCAAGTTAATTAGTCTGAATAGGAACGATTTATAATTAAGAAGTTTTAAATTGAATTTTGCCTTATAGTAGGGGTGTGCAAAAAACTTGAAACTCGAAGTTCGAAATATTCGAGTCGAGCTTGTTAGCTTTCGAGTTAAGATCGAGCTTTCCAGAAAGCTCGAAACTTTTCGAGCACTCGAATGTCTTCGAGAACTCGAATGAGCTCGAGAACTCGAAACTTTCAAGTTCTCGGATGTTTTCGAGAACTCGAAACTTTCGAGTACTAGAATTTTGAAATAAAAATTCAAGATTTTTTATTTGAAACAATGACCAAATTCTGTAAAAATTCAATAAACTGACGACATCCCTGAATACAATAAATTTCTTCATTTCGACTAAATTTATGATCAGAAGCCCGAAAAAAAATCTAGTATACTGAGCCTCATGGAAATCCGTCAGTATATTAAATTTTTATCTGTCAATTTATTGAAATTCTCAAAAATTTAGTCGCCTTTTTGGTTAAAAATCTCTAATTCTTACTTTTCATTTTAAAATCACTGTTATCAATTCCAAAACCCCCCTAGTACCAGGTTTAAAGAAATTCTTGTTAATTTCAGAAGCTTCGAGAATCCGAAACTTTCGAGTACTCGAATGTCTTCGAGAGCTCGAAACTTTCGAGTACTCGACTTTCTTCGAGAACTCGAATGTCTTTGAGAACTCGACACTTTCGAGAACCCGAAACTTTCGAGTAGCTCAAAACTATTCGAGAACTCGAAATTTCGAGCATGCTCGAGCTTGACTCCACTCGAAAAAAGTCGGCTCGACTCGACTCGCAGTTTCGAGCTTTTTGCACACCCTTACCTTATAGGAATTTCTCCTAAGGGTAAAAAAATTGAAAATTATGGCAGATTAAGAATAAAGGGTGTTTATTTTGTTATTTAGATAATAAATATTTCTATGAAGTTTTTTCTTAGTTGACTGTACATTTTTTAAATTATAACCAAAATGCCCTCAAAGCAGGGTAAATAGGGTGAATTTTTAAGCAAATAGTTGAATTTTAAACTAAAATAATGAATGTTCAACCAAACAGATGCATTTTTTAACAAAAAAGATACCATTTCAACCAAAATAGATGAATTTTTAACCAAAGAGTTTAATTTTCTACTAAAAAAGATAAATTTTGAACCGAAATTGGAGTTTGAATTTAATAAATAATACTATAATAATAGAATGATAATTTATTAAAAGTGTAATTTTCAGTTTAAAAAAAAAGTTAATTTTTTAACCAGAAATGAATTTTCAACTAAAATGATGAATCTTCAGCCAATAAAATTAATTTTTAACCAAGTAGTTCATTTGTCAACCAAGTAGTTCTTTTTTCACCAAAAAATGATGAATTTTCAACGAAAAACGTAATAGCTGACATCTCAATGAAAAAAGGTTTTAATTTTAAATCAAAAACAGTCAAATTCAAGCAAAAAAGACGAATTTTTCAACCAAATAGTTGTATTTTAAAATCGAAACATGAATTTGCAATCAAAAATAAAATGGCTTAATTTTCATTTACAAAATTAATTTTTAACTGAAAAAACAACGACCTTTTAACATAATAGTTAAATTTTTAACCAATGAGATGAATTTTCAAATAAAATGCTGAATCTTCAACTAAAAAATATCAATTTTAAACCAGAGATTGGACAGATAAATTTCAGGTAAAAAAAATCATTTAAAAAAAACAATTAATTTAAAAGAAAATAGTTCAATTTTTAATAAAAAAAAAAAAATGAATTTTTAGCAAGTCAGTTTAACTTTCAACCAAGTAGTAGAATTTTCGACGAAAAGAGATGAATTTTCAAAAAAAGAGTTGAGTTTTTAAGCTCAAAAGTCGAAAGTTTTGGAAAACACTTTACATTTAATCCCGAAAAAATGAATTTACAACCAAAACGACAATTTTTTTAGAAGAAAGTTGAATTTTCAACAGAAGATTTAATTTAGTTCATTCGCAACCCAAAAAGACGAATTTTCTATTCAATTAAAAAGAATTAATTTTTAACCAAAAATGGTTGGATTTTCTTATTGCCTTCTATTATTTCAATTCGCATTTAAGTAAGCGAAAAAAAAACAAGAAAAGGGGGAAAAAGGAAAGTTTCTGGAAAACAGAGGAAAAAGAAGAATTCTTTAAAACAGTGGAAAAGAGGGGAATAGGGGAAATAGTATGAAATCTGATGTCGGTAAATTCAAAATTTGAAACATGATTTCAATTACGATGAATCAATTGAATAAGTCAATATAAAATAGATGTACTTGTACATATTAGTTTTATGATAAACATAGATGTTAAAGAGAACCGTTAACGATTTAAATTCAAGCACCTATAAAATAGCCCTCTGATTCTAAAATGTACCTATTTGATTACCATTGAAACGAAATATACCGAAAACCCACAATAAAATTTTAATGGAATTGCATCAGAAGTACGCGCTCACTGCTTACGTCTTTTACGTGTACTCGTAAAATGTAAGCGCTTTTAATGTACTTCAAACTATAATCTATGTTGTAAGATCTTCGAGTCACGGTTTCTATTTCAAAAAATTCTTATAAATATTCACTGATTTATCAGTAAAAAAAAGTTCTTGATGTTTCAGTGAATTTTCGCTGACTGGAATCTTCAAAAAACTGACAAGTCTCAGTAAATTACATTGATTTTAAATCGTAAGTTTACGATTTTGCATAATTTATTCACTGAAAGTTTTTATTAGCAGATCAGGGCAAGATGGAAGGAAGATCATTGATTCGTCTAAGTCTGAATTATCCTTAAAGAGGCCTTGAGGGAATTAATTTACTTCAACAAGCAATTCGGATTCAAGCCTTTGAAATAAATGAGTTTATATTATTTATAAATTGTATCAGAAAGTCGTTAAAAGCTACTGTTCACAGTAGACTAATAGGACTGAGTCATCCAGCGAACAGAATGGACTCTCACAAAATATAGAAATAGACCCCAATGGACCACTTGGGGTCTGAAAATAAACTGCATATGTATCATTTTGGATATAAAGCCACTATAAAGTAGCAGTGACAGTAATTGCCTGCAATTCGTTTCATTGTTGATTTCCCCATTTCTATCTTTCAGCGCAGAAAGAAAAATTTGAAAAATTATGAATTTTTTTAAAACAGATAAATATAAGAGAGAAATGCGGACTATAAAACTCTATCCGAACTTTTCTCTCGCAGGTTAAAAATAAACCGAAAGATTAAAGAATAAGGCTACAACAAAATTGAATCAAACATTTTTCTTTGGTGACAATTATTTCGCTTTCTGTAAATTTTTCTGTTGTGGGAAACTAAAGAATCTCGGGTCATAAGGGCGGCAGAAACCCAGCGAATAAGTTGCGTGTCGCGCGTGAGCCAGTAGCAAAACACGTGATTCGCCTTTCGTTTAATTATAGACTATGCCCTTCTCTTTCCTTAGTCCACCCTCGACAACACGAAATTGGAAAGCTCAGTCTGAAAGTGCACGAAAGTCACTCGCAGGGATTTAAAAGCCGTGATTTTCTACAATTTTCTATAATAAACGTCTAGCAAGATTAGTGCCTACTCAATTTTAATACCCATTTGCAAGAAACTTAAGATAAAAGTATTTTAAATGCATCTTATCCCAAGCTGTTTCCTAAAACTAATTTCCCAAGAATGTATTCTCTTACAAGAATTCCCTCACAAGAAGTGCCTCACAAGAAGTTCTGATAAAAACTTTTTTTCAGTAGAATCACGATTCGTAAATTTCAAAAAGATCTTACCAGTTATGTAAAACATCCTAATTATATTCTTAACGATACAAATGATCCAAGATTCATTATTTTCATACCTTAATTCGATGTGACTTTCGAAAATTTATATTTCCTCAATTGGGACGTGATATATTCACGATTATGTAAATTTTTACTATTGAGAGGTAGCACTTGAAGAAATGACCAAAAGTTACCTAAATTTGGTATCTGGACCCAGGATGTGACGCGACTTGTTTCCCGGAGGTATATACTTGAGATAAGTCAAGAGCCGTTATGCCCCGTCCCTCTTACCCCCACCCCCTCTAGAGAGATTGGGATCGTTGCCGCAAAGAAAAAACAGCGCGAGATCGACTCTTTGAAATCTACAATGAGAGAATAATGCTTACGACCGCGACCCCCTAATGCATCACACCTGCCTCATGTGTGGCCTGTGGGCGTAAGAAAGAATTTATCGATCCTTTCATTGGGAGTTGACAAACGAAAGAATTCGATCTCTTCGAGGTAGGTCAGTATTCACCTCATCCTTAAATAAAGTCTTTCCTTGAAACTTCAAGGTTTATGTATTCAATATTTCAATATTCAACATTTTTCCATATTTTCTTCAAAAACTATTAAATGCATAATTATTATATTGATAAGATGACCTTTTCTGTTTCTGAATAAATTAGGGTTCCGTAGGCTACGCCGGAAACTATAAGCTGAAATGTTGACCTAACCTTTTAGTCTGGGATCCAAGAGCACTTTTATGTGCATTTTAGGTCCTGATGAAAACTTGCTTGATTCTATTGCAGAATATTCTCCTGATTCCGAATATATCGGGTGCTTAAAGTTAAATTTTTTTAAATTATTTGTTCATAATCACTTAGAGAATTGTGATACTCTGAAATTTTAATTAGGGTATATGTTGATTTAATTGATATTTTACGAGAAGGGCAGTAAAATAACGTTTAAAAAAAACACCGTTTCTATAAGCTAGATTTCTAACATTTCACTTTTTTTAATCATGTAGTAGTATAAATTATCTTGGGCTCAGTGAATACTACATGATTAAAAAAAAGGAAATTGGAACTCTCCTCTTCGGATCCTAGACTATTTAATCCCTGGCCCAGAACATTTTAGGGGAGAAGCGGGTAAAGCGGCGCGGCGGGAAATGCGGCGCGGTGGATTATTTAAGACAATTGTTTAATTTTTAAGTCGAAAAGTTTGATTTGGGTGTTTCTTATCTATTATGACAGCTCCGAAAAAATCGTTGAAGCTTACACTATTTTGGTCCAAATGTATTAAAACTTTGTTAATATTGATCTTCTGACTATTTCAAAGGATGTCATGTGTCACAAATACGTAAAGTTAATTAATGTTTGCAAATAAAAGTCTTATTTTAATATTTTACACAAGCGGGTAATGTGACGCGGACAGCCATTTTAATGATAAAATGTTGAAATTTTTAATATTGTATGTTCACAGCTTTGGACGGTAATCACTCCCAAAATAGAACCTCAAATTTATTTTTTCAAACTGCAAATGAATATAGAAATCTGATGTTACTGCAATTATGTGTTCGATTGTAAGAAAATTATTTTTAATTTGCACACAGATAAAATTAATATTGCGCGCCGCATTACCCGACTGGTAGGGTAAGTTGACACACGTGGACTTTTTTGGAAGTCTTAATAATGAAGTATTTTCATTGATAGAGATTCAATTTTTCGTATGAATAAAGCAAAGCTCAGATATTGATCTACGTGTTACATATTTTTCCATTAAATTATCGAATATATTTTTCTATCTACCGACTGATATATGTTATGCGCGCCGCATTACCCGCTTCTTCCCTATTGAATTATTTTAAAATTTGGCAAATTTCTTCTTTTTGATGACATTGACCAAAATCATAAGAGAAATAAGTGAAAAATTACTTTTCCTAATTCTCCACTTACATTTAAGAAGGATTTTCGAAACCAAGGTTAATAAAATAAAAATTTTGACTGTTACTTTTTAAAACTATGCCTCAAAAGCTATTATTCTTTTATATAGATTTGTAGTTTAACGTACTTAACGTACTTAAGCACAAGAGAATTTTAACTTACAAATTTTCCCACTAACTTTTTTTTATTGAACTAGCGATGACAATTTGGTTAGATTTTGGTGATTTTGGTTGTTCTTTTAACCAATATCAATGTAATTTTTGATAACTAAATCTGAGTATCGCATCTGTGTATGAATCAATGGTATATATTAGAATATTTACCTTCGAACTAATATAAAACGCGTTAAAGTTTTGCGTATTTTTATTAGGTGTTATTGCACGTTGCACGTAAATTAGACACTTCAGGTAAACATTTCTACTGTAACCTAACACATCTTTGAAAGGAGTAATACTAAGTGTTAAATCTTCCAAATTTAATAATAATTTACAAGTATAAATTAAAAAAATTGAACTATTCCTAAAAAACGTTCCAAATTACATATCTTTATAATATAAATAATTAAAATGGAATAATTTGCAATTCTACGTATATTTTCGTAATGCAAGTATTTTCAATTGTAACTGTTCAAAATTGGAGAACTTTAAATTGTAAGTCTTTAAAAGTGAAGAATTGAAGAGTTTTCAAATTGGAAAATTTCATTTTCATTTTTCGTAGCTTTCAATTTTTTACCATTATTTTCCTAAATCTTTACAGGAGTTGAAGTTGAAACTTAAAAATGGGCAAAACTCAGAAATTAGCCCGGTCTTTCTCACTCACTAACTCAGTCTCTATTTATCAAAAGACTTCAAATAGACCTCATTTGACGCGAAATTTAATTGAATTTCCAATTATTTTTTAGAAAATATTCCATCTTATTTTTGTTTTGGAGGTATCCTGCGAGAAGTGTGCGCTGTTTTTAATCGCTAGTTTGTTAGTTTTCCTTATATACACCTGGACCTTAATGTAGAGAATCACCAATATTTTATGCTGCTGATTGGTATTTTATGAATTTAGGTCGATCCGTCTAGTCCGATTTAAAACAGATTCAGTTGACGTGAATATTTAGGAATAATGATATACTTGAATATTTAGTTGAATACTAAGCCAACCTTTGCATATAAATGTCAGCCGTAAAAAATAAAAGTTTCAATAATAAGTCATGTGTGCTTCAGCGAGTGCAAACTTTAAAAATTCATAAAACTTGAATAATCCTCGAGACGTTCGACGAGCAAACGATCTATAACGATGATACTGTTTGCTTGACTACAGAAGCTCAGAAAGATTACACTTGGAGGTCTTCGCCGAGCCGCTTGGATCGCGATATACCATACAAAGCCGAGAATACTCTTTTCTCCCCTTCCATTTTCTTGTTTCTTTTATTCTTTTTTTTCTTTTTGAACTTTTCAATATACACCCAAGCGCTTACCATAGATTTTCAAGCGCCCCAGTTGCATTCGAATCTTAAGCACCTCGAGACAGGATGTCCTAATGCACTTCGAATCCTGAATTTTTAATTTTGAGTTCTCGTATCTAGGAGTCAAAAATACTGCATTGACATAGTTGTTTCTGGCGTGAACTGGGTAAATCCTCCTCGAAATTAGCGTTTCGAATGCTAGAATTATTTAACGAGAACGAAATGACTCTTCCAAGCTTGGATAGTTGCTTTACTTGCACTAACGATTTCAGCTGGCTTCAGCCTTCGTTACTAGACGGATTTGTAATCCGATGATGCTTTTCTGTCTCGGTTAATCTTGGATCCAATCAGGGGAACGATTTTTTTGTGACGTATTCCACTTAGTAGATTGATGAAAAATGCACTACAAGAACCTTTTTCCATCTGCACGATTAAGGACAGAGAGATATTCAGGATGTACTCCATATATCAAATATTTTTCAATTGTTTCATTTTTCACTTTACAAATTTAAATTTTTACAGGTTCTCATCCATTTTAGAAGTGTTCTAATCATATTGTATCCGGTTCTAATAAATAACCTACAAACTTGATTTAAATTACTAAGAAAAATATTTAAACATGTTTGCTACAGGTCAGGAAATTATGGAAAGTCAGGGAATTTAAAACTGGTCAGGGAAAAAGTCAAGGAATGTCAGGGAAAACCTGAATGAGTCAGAGAATTTTCAATAAGCTGAAGTTAAAGTTTATAAAATTCTGTATGACTGTTGTCCAGACTTTACCCCTTTTTTAAAGAATGAATGATAATTATGAAAGTTTATTCTTTTTAATTGAAAAGTCTACTATTATATTTTTGGTTCAGAATTCATGTCGTTTAGTTAAAACTTTTACTATTTTTTGGAAAATTTAATTATTTTGTTAAAAATCTAAGTATGTTAAAAATTCATTTTATTGGTTAAAGATTTAACTATTTTTTGAAAAAGTATTTTTTTTTTTTTTAATTATTTTTTTTAACTGAAAATTGATACTTTTTAGTTAAAAATTCAACTACTATTACATTTTTCGTTTAGAATTAATCTTTTTTGGTTGAAAATCCAACTATGTACTTGGTAGAATGATGAAATATTAATGAAGTAGATGTTAGCCATTTTGTTGTCGTTTTTTCTCTACTGGCGGTAGTGATTTATTAAATTATAAATACTAGTTTCGTCCGTAATCAACACATCTTTTAACTGGTGAGGTTCGACGTCGACGAACGAAACTAAACTCGGGGCCAAATGTCGAGGCCACTCACTTCTTTTGATTGCAACTCGCACACAAAAAATCTTTGAATTGTCTTATAAAAAGTATTTGAAAGCTTAAGGTCTTCCGAATTCAACGATAAGGTCACATTTACCCTTAAAAAATGTTGTCAATAGTTAGAAGGCAAAACATACGAAAAAACAGGGTTTTTCGGCCTCCTTTTTCACGCGTACACTTTTACCTGTTTTCAGAAAGACGGCAACGTCAGGAAAAATCTGAAAAAATTCACAGATATTCTTTAAACATTCTTTAAGGGCATGTGATACTTCGTCGTGTGGTAAATCGGGTTCAGTTCCCCCGGGTTTTTGTCCACAAAAATTAAAA